>CM022948.1:88368649-88613502 GCA_012931725.1 Litsea cubeba | reverse complement strand
CGATCGCCATGGTAAAAAAGCTAATATAGGTCAACAAGAGTTAATTTCATGGACCTCTTGCCTTTTTTAATAGCCACACCTAATTAAACCACTATGCCACACAATATAACTTATGTGTAGTTTTTTTATCAGAAGAATATCAAGAGTAGTTAAATTGAGTAGGGACCTTAACCCTTGTGGATTATATTTGTGCTTAGCATGGGTTTACTGTGCTCATTATTTATTTATAGAAGTAATTATGTACGAGCAGCTGCAATCAAGAGAGCACAAGTTAGCAATTCAGTTTGCACTGTTGCAGAGCGCTGTGCTTGTGAAAGGTGTAACAAAAGACAAACGGCTCATCCTCTTCATAATTAATTGGTAATGGTTTGCATTTATAATTATGTTGTGATTCATGAATGTGTTTATTTTATATTATTTCAGTTATGACACTGATATATAATTACAGACGAAACCTGAGAAACGGATGCCATAATTTCACATTCTCAAATGTTTGTAAATTACTTATTTGACATGTAAAAACAGTGTATTGCATTAAGTAGAGTGAATTAAATATAGAGATTTCACTTTTTTACCAATTTTATATTTCTGGTGATAGATTTTTTTTTCTTTTATCGTTCGATTTTTTTTTAAATGGGACTTTAAAATGTAGCATTGAAATTTCGAACCAACCGAAACATTTCACTTTAGAGTCAAAATGGGAAGGGAAAATCCAAAATGAAATTGAAATCAGGGTCCTCTTACTCCTATTAATTACCCATATAATTAATGGAAGAAACCAATAAAAAACTGCTATTTGATGTTAATCACATTCACAAAATTACAAGGAGAATTTAATCACATGTTTCTCAAATGAAACTGCCAAAACAAAAATTCATGTGTATGTAACAGCTTACTTTAAACCTGTCTCTACTGTTCCCTTCCAAGTTGTCAAAAGATGTCCAATTCCAACTCAAGGCCTTCTTTGCACACACATTTGTCATCATATCCTCTGCATATTAGAGCATCTAAATCCCAATGCTTACCCCATCCCTGACCTCATCTCACAACGAAACGCATCCACAGAGAACATAGTGCATACCCAATCTCTTATATATCATCCCTTTTCTTTTCTTTCATTGTAGAAGGAGGTAGGTGAGAGGATGGAAGGAGAAGAAGAGGCATGTGATACAAGACTTTGGCTTGGGATTGGTTGTGGGGGCTATGGTGGATCAGAAGAAAGAGGGGGCCATGGACAAGGAAAGCCTTCGGTTAAGTTGCGTATGTTGTTTCCAACTCGTTTGGATACGATTGAAGAAGAAGGAGCAGTAGAGGAAGAAGAGAAGGAGGGAGATTGTGATGGAAATGGTAATGACCATGGAAAGAGTGGTACATCGAAGAAACCTACGCTTACCAAAGAGCAGTCAAGCATGCTTCAAGACATTTTCAAAGAACGTACCCACGTTGATATGGTCTCTCTCTCTCACTCTCTCTCTCATTTATGTGTATGTATCTCAGCAGTAAGGGGCGGACCTAGGCACAATCACTAGGATGTGCCGCACCCCTTAAATCATGGTACGTTTTAAAAAATTCAATAAAAATTATGGATCCATCCTCAAAATCCACATGAAAATCCTTAATTTGCCCCCAAAATCAAACTACCTGTTAAGATTCACACCCGTCAAATGAAAATCCTAGGCCCGCCACTGTCGGCGGTATGTAGCCATCTATAAGAAAAACAGGAAGTTCATGTGCCTCTCAGGGTGGGTTGAAGCTTATTGAAGCCCAGCCAATGTCTAAAAAACTCACTTTCAGTGGAGGACTGAGATTAGATGGAGAAAACTACCATTAATGCTTGATATTTACGGCGGAGTTTTTATTCGGCATCTAATTCCTACCCATTCTCTTTGATGGTCTGTAGGCATGACACAACAATTGTAGCGGGGGGGAAAATCTTCTGAGGTAAAAAAAAAATGACCTTTAGCAGTGGGGAAAAAATCCGACAGTAAAGGTCGTTTCGTCTGCTACTTAAAGTTACCTTTTTTTTTTTATAGATCCAGCTGATGGTCATGATAGTAATGCGTAGGCCTTGCCTTAATGCAAAATCTATATATCTCATTATGTTTAACATGTTGGGCTGGCCAGGCCATTAAGCATACATAGGCCCAGGCCCTGATCTAGCATATTTAATTATTGGCAATAAGATTAGCTAGGCCCGGATCCACCCCACAGGCTTAAAAATACAGCTCAAATCTTGTACAATGTGGGACGAGCTTGGATTGGTTTGGAGTAGGTGAAGCCCAAAATATGTGTGTGTACAGATTAGTGTATGGTTATAAAAAACAGGTATTGTGAAAATGCTTGTGTTACAGAAACCACAATTAGACATAGGACACAGTAGATAGGTGTAGCCCATGCATTAATTAATCACGTTTCTGCCTCACTCGTGATCAATACCCAAACCATACTCTTCAACCTACCCCTAGCTAGTACCCCTTTAAATTGACATTTATCTCAATATGATACCTATATATTAAACCATTAACCACCTTAGATTGAACTGCCCAAAAAACTTTGCATGTAAAAACTATTAAACTCTGAGGCCTATAAATCAAATGCTATGGTGACATAATTATATATAGTGATAGCCAACTCCTAATCCACATTGTACCCTTACCTACAAGTGGATGTGTCTAAATATATAGACCTGATATGAACTATGTGTTCCTTTAAAACATGAACCACAGATATATTTTTTTCACAAACCCTTGATTAATATGCCTAAAAAGGAAATTACTACAGATGGAGAAGCATGAATTGGCTGAGAAGTTAAATCTGAGGCCAAGACAAGTAGAAGTTTGGTTCCAGAACAAAAGGGCGAGGTAAAAATCAAAATCTGAAATTTTCAAGAAGTTCTTTGTTCTTTTTTTCCTCTTCTTTTTGAATCTTGAAGCCATGCATGGTTTTCTGTAGGACTAAGTCCAAGCAAATGGAGCACGAGCGATTAATCTTGGAGGAATGGTGTGCTGGGTTAGCCAAGGAAAATCTGCGACTAAAGAAGGAATTGCAGGAGCTGAAGTCGATCGAGCGTAGTTCTCCGTTTTATTATCAACCGCCAACGGCAACTGCAACTGCAACTGCTCTTGCTATGTGCTCGTCGTGTAAGAAGATCGCAATGGTGAGGGAGATGGAAAAGAAGGAGCTACTTGGTGCCATGGAAGGTTCTTCGTCCATGAATTCTTAACAAGTTGCTGATATAGTTCTTATATATTTCAAGTACTAAGATGACTATAAATAATGGAGATTATATAATTGTTTGTATTATCATCGAAGTTTTATCTCATCTATCAAGGGTTGTAATTCTAAAATTTTTTCCTTTAACATTATTCTATACAAATCTACCAGGAAAACTAAATAGTGATTAGTCTAGGCTTGATTTAAGTTAAGAGGAGGAAAAGGTTTTTATAAGGATTATTAATTTGGTTAATGAAAAAACCTAATGCAACTACAGAAAAAAAAAGTGATTTTTAGCGGTGGCAAAAACCGTGTTTAATGGCAGAAAGTCCACTAAGTCCCTTTTCTAGTGGCGGAAATTGTTTTCCGCTGTTAAAAGTGGGAAAACCTTTAGACTATAAGACTTGGAAAGAAATGGACACTTTTGGCGGTGAAAAAAAAAAACCATAGCTAACTAAAAACCATTTTTCCACCACAAAAAATTACTTTTTTCCATGTGGTACTATTAATGTTGCTAAACACCCACTATCTAATTACCAATGGTCCCTTCTCAAATCTTTTAATCCATTCTTCTGACTATCTGGAGGATAGCCTCTTCTTTTAGTTGACTATTTATCATGAAGTAAACATTGCATTGGTCCCTTAATTAATGTGTCATTCCGTTGTCTCATTCTATTGTCCTATTTTGGATACAGCAGAATATTATTTATGAATATGTTTAGGAAAACATGTATTGTGCTTATTGGTCTCCTCTTAGCTTTTGGCCATAAATATTATAAAATAACTTCTTGGCCAAGGTCCAACAAAAGTAGCACTCAATCTATCTACGATGTTCATTATATGATTCAGTAGTTTTTTTACTTAGTCCATCTCTTTAACTGTGATCATAAAGATAGCCTCTTCGATCTTTCATGAATTCTATTTAAATAGATGATGCGTTCTTTAATTTATAGCCTCTTCTTTGTTGGTCTCTTGTATTTACCATTTTCATTGCCTTGATCCTTAATTTGTTCCACTATGGATAATTCCTCCACCATATCCTCTTTGTCTTGTTTTCTTCCAGATGTCGTCCATAAGTAAACTTTGAATCAAAATAGCAATGGACCTACCGAAATTGCTCATGAGATCACAGATTTTAGGTGTTGATGATTGATTGGTAAATCAAGTAGCCTTCTAAGGGGCTATAATAGATTTTTGATGATGTATAATTAACATGGGAGGCAGGTGTTAGTGATACAATTCAACCATTCAATCATATTTGTATCATTTGTTTGTTTTTACCTCTTTTTAATGGAAAGTAAAGTAGTATTATATTTTCAAAATGAATAGATACAATCTACAAAGAATGAAAAGAAAACTGGTAGATGCTTGGGAGTTGGGACTCCGCGCTAGGAGGATCAACCAAAGAAGAGCTAACCAAAAGGTCAAAACCTTTAAAAGAAAAAAAACGGCGACATCATGGCTGAACAGCTAGAGAAAAGAACTGACCCACATCCTAGGCTTGGAAAACCAAAAAGACAAGCCCACATCCTGGGCAAAAGGATGAAACCACAACCTGGGCAAAAGCAACCAACAAAATAGAGAGCCTCAATGTTGTGCTGGATCTGTGTCAACTCTGTTTATATTCCTCAAGCCAGAGGCAGTCATTGTCCAATACTTCATGTCTTTGGGTTTCTGGTAGCATATTGTACCATTTAGGCCCCTGATTAAGTTCCCCAGTTTTCTGGCCTGGAATCTGCTGATATCAGATAGAATGATCAGGACACCTTTGCAGCTTTAGCTTTGAAAGTATATAATCCTCTATCTTATTGCTTTAGATGAATGCCTTGGGATGAGTCTCGGATGCCTTGGAATGAGTCTCGATCCCCTTTTTCGTTTTCGCTGAAATAAGGAGATACTGTTTTATCCTATCAAATCATGCTAACCATATAAAATTTCATGCCAACTAATCCACCCTCCTTGAAATGAAAAAAAAAAAAAGAAAAAAAAAGATTTAATACCGTTAGCATGACAGTATTTCCCACTTGCTTAAGAATATGTCTAGTGGGACATAAACACACCATTCATCTCTCTGAAAAGCCATAGGTAACTCAAGCTGGGTCTGGATCCTCTTGAGTGTCTCATTCATGCCTCCCCAGAGTGAAGGGTGCTAATGGAGGGCACCTATTTAAAATGGGAACTACTCAAAAATTAACGCTGTGTCCTTGTATGAGAATTTTTTTTTTACTTCAATTGAAGTTGGTCATGCCGTAAGATTGAGCATCTAATTAATAATTATATTATTAACGCAGAGAGTGCATAAGATTTTGTAGGAATTATACATGTCACACAAAGGGAGAATTTTCCTAGAGCGGGCCACAATTTAAAAAAAAAAAAAGAAAAGAAAAACTCCAAGACGTAAACCACCCCCAACACAACAGTTCTGCGGCCTGCTCCGACTCAGTACTTGATATAACTCAACCCAACCCAACCCATTGTCAGCCGTATTCCCCACACATAGTGAAAAGCAAAATCATTTGTTGTAATTTACACCAATTTCTTATTATGCTCTTTCTTCATTTTCATTTTTGTTTTGCTATATAACTCGATTAACCTGCACTCTCTCGCGCACGCCCCATCCCTAACCTAAGCTATAGTCTGGGACTATTATCCTTCTTTCTTATTGGTAAAATGACTCAACTCAAACCTCACTTGTGAACTAATGAACAACTTTCAGCTGTATTAATGCAACTTTCAATTGTATTAATGCAGTATTATGTTTAACCATTCCTAAAAAAAAAAAAACATCTAAGGTAGCGTTTGGTTCGCTGTAATGAAGGTCGGAATGGAATGGTCATTCCAACGGTTGGAATGGTCATTACAGCGTTTGGTTCGCAAAAAAAGTGGCGGAATGACCATTACTTCCGGAATCCCATTCCCTTATGTAGAGGATGGCCATTCCATTCGGAATGGGAAGGAATGGCCATTCCATTCCTTTCTACTTTTTTTTGTAGACCACAATACCCTTTTTTATATCTATACATTATTATTATAATAATAAGATTATAAAAGAGAAGAACTTGTGTGGGCCCCACCTATAAAATAATAATATATATACATTATTATTATTATTATAATTATTATAAGAATATAAAAGAGAAGAACTTGTGTGGGCCACACCTATATAATAATAATATAATCTATACATTATTATTATTATTATTATAATAATAAGATTATAAAAGAGAAGAACTTGTATGGGCCCCACTTATATAATAATAATATAATATATACATTATTATTATAACAAAGATTATAAAATAGAAGAACTTGTGTGGGCCCCACCTATATAATAATAATATAATATATACATTATTATTATTATTATTATTATTAATTATAAGATTATAAAATAGAAGAACTTGTGTTGGCCCCATATATTATAAATAATAATAATACTATCTATAACATTATATTATTATTATTATTATTATTATTATTATTATAAGATTATAAAATAGAAGACTTGTGTGGGCCCCACCTATATAATAATAATATAATATATACATTATTATTATTATTATAGATTATAAATAGAAAAACTTGTATGGGCCCACCTATACAATAATAATATAATAGAATATAATATTATTATTATTATTATAAGATTATAAAAGAGAAAAACTTATGTGGGCCCTACCTATATAATAATAATATAATCTATATATTATTATTATATTATTATAAAATTATAAAATAGATGAGCTTGTGTGTGGCGCCCCACCTAGATAATGAATATAATCTATATATTATTATTATCATAAGATTATAAAATAGAAGAGCTTGTGTAGGCCCCACCTATATAATAATAATATAATCTATACATTATTATTATAATATTATAAAAATAGAAGAGCTTGTGTGGGCCCCCACCTATATAATAATAATATAATCTATATATTATTATTATCATAAGATTATAAAATAGAAGAGCTTGTGTAGGCCCCACCTATATAATAATAATATAATCTATACATTATTATTATTATTAATATATTATAAAATAGAAGAGCTTGTGTGGGCCCCCACCTATATAATAATAATATAATTCATATTATTATTATTATTATTTATTATTATAAGATTATAAAATAGAAGAGCTTGTGTGGGCTCCACCTATATAATAATAATATAATCTATACATTGACTGAGCTAAAGATAAAAAGCTAATAAGGGTATTTTGGTCAGTCTTATGTAAATTTTATTCCATTCCAGGACTCATTTCAGTGTACCAAACGCAGGAACATGAATCAACTGGATTGAACGCTGGAATGGAAATGCTTATTCCTGCCGCATTCCATTCCAGACTCATTCCGGTCTCCATTCCATTCCCGTCTACAACCATTCCAGCGAACCAAACGCTACTTAAGTGTTAGTGGAGGCAACATAAATACTTTTCAATACTCTTCCTCGAGTGAAACTCAATCGGTGCGAATTTCGCAACACGCACTATTTTCAGTGTCGAGTTGCTCGTCATGAGATTTAAACTCATAATCAGTGGCTGTCTCTAATACCATGTTAAGTTTCCTCGCTAACTATTCCTACGAAAATCATAAGGTGTTAATAGAGACAATATAAATAGTTTTCAAATTCAATACATCCCTTCCCACTCTAGAATCTTTTCTTCTTCTTCTTCTTCTTTTTCATCCCTTCCCTCTCAACAATCTTGTGACGGTTAAAACCATCCAAAAATACCTATGTTAGAGAATAGCAAAATCTCAGCTGAAACTGAAAACCAATTGCCTCTCCTTTTTTCCAGTAAATAACAAGATAATCTCAAAATATTGCAGGTTCCCATTAGAATTGAATAGATATTGTCAAAATAAAAGGAATGAAATTGACAAGTAATAATAACAACAATGACGACGATGAAAGTCCCTTTTCTTTTTTTTAAGGAATAAAGATCCAGCCGACCAGTTAATGAGGGCTTAGATCTCATCATCTCATGCTCCATTTGTGCCAGAGACCAAGGACGGAAACAGTTACCTAAAAAGGAAGAAAAACCCAGCTAAATGTGTGATAATGCTGATGATGAAATGATATTAAAAGGCAGCCCTTAACTATAACCGTTTTCTGACTCTGTCAGCCTTTCCCACCTGTCTCTCCACCTTCACCTCTATATAACTCTCATCTCTGTCTCTCTCCTTCCTTTGATGAATCATGAATGGACAATTTCCTCTCTTTTCATTTGATTTCATTCAGCTCCTCCCATCAAAGATCAAAACCCATAATTCCTTCTCTCAATGGACTCCTGAAATGCATTCAAAGGCAATCTAATCTGGTAGTTCAATCAAGGTATTTCAGACTTGTCCTGTATCTTATGTAAAATTTATGTTTCTTTTCATTTGCCTTCATTTGTTCTCTTGTCACAAAGATCAGAACTCAAAAGGCATTTGATTGTGAGCGCGTGAGAGTTTGTTCTTCTCAATTCACCAAAGGGTCTGTTTTAATGGGGTGTTCTTTGTTTATGATGATTTTTTACCCTTTGAGAAAAGCAACAAGTCAAAATTGTGCATGAACAAAATCCTGTAGGAGTTGGCGAATTTCATTTAATTAAATTTATCGATGAAATCGGAAATTGAAAATTTGATTCATGATTCACATTGCACACTGGTTTACATAAACCATTCTTGATTAATGATTAGAGTCATGGTTTAATTTTCTCATCCCATGTTTTTCCAAAAAAAAATGTCAATCATTTAAATCAATAAGAATCCAAACAACACCTTTCTTGTGAAATGCTTTTTGGAGGATTACTATCTTTTATTACTTAGATTTCTCCTTTTCCTGTAGACAGAGGTTCTCTTGAGCTATCTTAGTCCACTAATCATGGCTGCAAGAGAAAAGGAAGTTGGCCATGCACAAAGGAATAGAGTTCTTTCTCCTTCAACCCCTCCAAAGATTGATGTCTTTCATAGAAGAAGAACTTCCATATCATCATGGCCGGGCTCTCCCTGCAGAGAAAATCCAGTCCTAAAAGAAAAGCCAATCCCACACTATCGTCTACCAACCATTAGCTCCTCCAAAGAAGTTTGCATGATTGGGAAAAGGTATGAATTTAAACATTTGACTCTGAACACTGCTAGATCAGGAAGCCCCAAAGGGATACCACACACACCCAAACTCAACTGGCCAAAAACTCTGAAATCACTCGCATATGGAAAAAATCAGCGAGTTATGAAGACAGAGACTCCAAGGAAGGAATCAAGTGTAATGGAAAGAAGAGAAGCTACACCTACTAGTCCTGGTACTAGTAGAACTAGTACCGCTAGTATTGAATTTCACATGGGGGAAAAACAGACAACTGCGCCCCATATGCAAGAAGAGGAAAAACCAGAGCATGACTTAGAAATAGAGACAGTAAAGGAAGAGGTGGTAAAATATTGTCCCCTTGATATTCCACCCCCACAAGACGAAACCCTTTGCGATCATGAAGTGCTCGAATCCTGTAATTCCACCGCCTTATTAGAAGAAAAACATGAAGAAGCAAGGGGTGATATAATAAGCCTACATGGTGAAGTTGAAACCTTTCACCAAGAAGAAGAACAAGAAACACAATATGATGAAGAGTGTAGTGAACCTAACCAAGATGTCAAATGCGAACAAGGAGAAGGGGGTCCAGAGGAGGATTTGATAACTAATGGGAATACCCCATCATCAACTTATTCAAGCACCATTGAAAAGCCTCACAAATTGAAGTTCATACCAGGGAAGGTGATGGAAAACAAGGAGGTAATGGATGGAACAAGGTTTGTGCAGCTAAAGTTTCAAGAGAGAGGGGGTGTGGAGGGTGTAGCTGAGGTTCTGATTACAGAATTGATGAAAGTTGTGTTGAGGAGACAAGGAATTCAAGGCAAGAAAGAGGCAGCTGCTTACAATGATGTGATTCAGGAGACTGTAAGCAAGCTTGTGGAGAAGAGGAAGAGCAAGGTGAAGGCCCTTGTTGGGGCATTTGAGACTGTCATTTCTTTACAGGAATGAAGGTCAATCAAAGTCAAAGTCAGAGTCAGAGTCAAATTTTTACTGTTGACTATTGTTTGACCATGACAACCAGATGCTAGTATGCTACAGAGCTTCTGGTATTGTATTTTTACTACTGGAATTTGAACAATATATTTCATCAATTTATGAATATGTTTCTACTTTTTCTTATTTGTACGTTCCCTCTAATGTTCTTGTTCATATTCGTTTCATAACTTGACTCACCCAACTGACTTTGAATTGCCTAGTCTCCCTCAGAGAGCTACCATTGATCATAGGTAGACCTACCAAAAAGATGTATAATGAACAACAACATGCATAGATAAGCTTTCAACTTTACTTAACTTGTTCCAAAGCAAGATTTTGATGTTTTCCATTATATGTTTTCTCAAAATGAGATCTTTGTTTTCCAGACATGTTCATGTGTTTCCAAATCAAGACCAAAAAAAAAAAAACATTATAGAAGTTGCATTTGTTTAACTTTCCAAAACATGCATTTATACAAATGTGATTTCCACCCTCACCCTACATAAGGTTTCAGGTAATTGAAATTATGTTTTACTAGTAAATCCTAACCGTGGATCCTCCTGGATGTGCCCTTGGAACCACCAGAGTTATGACAATCCAAGATTGAGGCCAACAAATTAAGCTAGTGATGTAAGTGTTGTGTGGCCTGCATGCATAGCATGGTGGTAGGGATATTGTCACCATAGACCATAGTCAGAAAATTCTGGATTGAGCTTTCCTCATCTTCTTGAAAGTACACATGCTAGCTAGCTCACCACGGCTGGGAAAAAAAAAGTGTTGTTTGCCTTGATTACCAAAGGATCCGACCTCAAACAAAATAGAAAATTATGGGCCTACTTTGATCTCACAAGGACCCAAACCAACACCTTTTAATTTCACCACAGATGTTTTCTATTCATTGAGACATTATTTTGCAAAGCACTCCAGAGTACATGTTGGCTTCTGTTGATGAGGCCCACATGTGATCACATATGGGTGGGCCTCAAACAACATATTATTACGCCCTCACATGTGAGAATAATCCATTTCAGTTCCCATTTTGGAAATGATATCCTTTGGAGCACAAATCTTTCTCTCCCTTAATTATCTAGATAAGATTGTGATCCCTTATCACAGTCAAATCAAGCATGGTTTACCTTTAATTTACCCCTATTTAAAAAAAAATGTCCCTTAAAGTAGGGGTGCTCATGGACCGGGCTAGCCCAGGCCCAGCCCCCAGGATTGGGCCTTTTGTTTTAGTACTCGGGCTGGGTTCCCACATTTTATTTCAGTCCGTTTAATAGATGGGTCGGGCTTGGACTTGGTTGTAGAGAGCCCAAAGCCCGAACCGGTCCGTCCGATTGAAAAAATAGAAATATGAAAATGTAAAGAGGGAGATTCTAACAGTGGTTCTTTTACATTAACAGTCAAGGCTAAACCAACTTAACTTATTTAAATTATATATCAATCTAGGGCTGGGCTCGGTCTTACACATTTCCAAGTGGTCCAGGCTTCGGCCAACTCCTTATAGCCCAGTTCAGGGCTAGGCCGGGCTTGGACATGCAATGTAGAAGCCAGGCAGGGCCTGGATATTCCTTAGCCCATCCCAGCGAGGCCCATAAACACCCCTACTTTAGAGAGAGAAGAAAAGGCTCTAGTTCATGGAGTCTCTTTAGATAGAGAAAGGAGATAAAGGGAAGAGAGTTTTTTTTTTTTTTTTAGGAAACCCTATTCTAAATGTAGATCTATCATATCCAAGCCATCCATCATCATCATCATGCTCCATGATGAGGATACCATCTTTGCCCTTCGATTGTACGGAGTGAAATAGACGGGATCAATCTCTAGTAGATGATTCACATCTCACCAAATTGACACAAGGTCTTTGTTGGCGTTCCTAGCATTCAATCTAAACATTTTGTATAGGTGGTGCTCAAGGATAGGGCCGAAATAGTATTTTCCTTTTTCATTGAAACAGACTCAATTTTAAGACCAACTAGAGATATAACTAATATGCGATCCGCATGTAAAAGCATGGTGGTATGGACATTATCTCCGATGGAAAACACTGAGGTTCGAGCTTGGATCGCCCTGTGAAGTGTGAACTATACGGCAGACTACCCAAACAACTGTTTGTGTGCATCGATTACTAAAGGGGTTTGGCCCAACATAGAAGATTGAGCGTGATTTACTCTTACCTTGACCATGCAAGGACCCAAACCAACCATTTACACCATTTAGAACAAATTTTGGGCAATATTTAGAAACTAGCTAGAGATGCAAGTGTTGTGTCTTGTGTGCCCTGCATGCAGAGGGTTCGAGCTTTGTTCCCTCTTTTGAAAACTACTAGTGTGGCGGCCCACCAAAAGAGAGTATTACATGTCTTGACCATGCAATTATGGCTCAAACCAATACAATGCACCATTTCGAGCAAGTATTTCCCACTCCTTCTTGGTACTTTTGAACATTCATTTGGGAGGCCCAAGATTTTTTCCTTTGGGAGCCGAGGGCTATTTGTAAAGAGCCAAAGCTACATATAGAGAGAGTATGTGAGCGAGTGACATCACTTCTCTCCATCTCCTTATGCATGCGCTTGGCAGCAAGAGTTATACCAATTCTTTCCGTAGGTTACATTAAATGAAATATCTACATTTATAATTAAATATTAAACTAATTTTATCATAAAGATAACCTTAAAATGGTAAATATGTTGTAAAATCGATCGAAATGTGTACATTTATAATTAAATATTAAATTAACCTTGTACTAAAGATTACCTTATCCCAAAAATAAGGATAATCTACTAACACAATATTCTGTTTTCTCCAACAATGTTATGTGCCCAGTGCCCTGCATACATAACATGGTGGTAGGGACATTGTCACTCTTGAGAAAACTGGTTTCAAGCTTTATTCACCTTGTTGAAAACTACCCCTGCCAGCCAGTGTGGCAGGCTACCCAAAAAACAGTACTGTTGTTGCTTCATTTGCTCCAAGGATCTCACCTAGAAAAACATAGAAAATTGAATTTAACTTACCTTGACCATACAAAAATAAATAAAATAAAAAATGATACCACACTCTTATGGATATTCATTATCACGTTTTTCGTCAAACAATCAATCCATCAATGGTGCGAACTCGGGTTGATGTAAACTTTGAAATTACTCCATATATTTAAAAGGTATTTATTGAATAATTTGGATTTCAATAAATGAGCCCCACTGTAGGGTGTCACTACTTTAATTTAGGAACTCTCGAGGCTAAAGCCTCAGTGGATCCAGGCTCATTTAACTCAGGATCTCTCGAGGCTAAAGCCTCAATGCATGGTGGGGCCCAACCATTTGAATTTAAGAGGTGTCAATTTGAATTAACATAATGTGTCTGTCACATCCATCTTTGATTATTTCTTCTAATGCGTATTAGATGCAATGATTTGATTAGACTTTTTTATCCTTAATTTCTACTTATAAATTCAAATTTTATTCAAATGTTTACCGGCAAACATATATTGGGTTTTAATGAGTGTAGCTTTGGAGGTGTGTTCAAGAGTTAAGATCCCATGAGGCTTTACCCCACAGTTATCGTAAGTTGATTTATCACGGTCCGCCACGTCACCGCAGGCTGCCTACTATGCATGCGGGCAGACAAGTCTAGATCCCTTGTATCAACGAAATCAGAAAATATTGTTTCGGCCTTTCCTCGAGCACCAGTAGTATAAAATGATATTTTTGCATTTTTCATTCCAAGGAAGCAATTGAGAAGGTGCAATTAGCTCTGGCATCACATTTTATACAGGTAGTGCTTGATGATATGTTAAAAATGTATTTTCATGTTTCGTCGAAACATGGGATCTGGACTCGTGGCCAGCCTGCCCATGTCCAAGGCAAGGGCTGCCCACAGTGACATGACAAACCACCATTGACACTTTAGTAGATTAGTAAAATTCAAGTAAAGCCTCCATGCTTTTGGGAATGAGTCACATCAAACACTTTAATTCAAAACTCTCTCCATCTTAAAAAAAAATTTTAAAAAAGCAACCTTCATTTCCACTAAAAGACGAAGAAAGCTTCACTTTTCTATATAAAAAGTCAAAAATATTATATATCAAACAACTAAAAATAAAATCTCATCATAATTATATTTTATTTTATTTTTTCTTAATTTGATGATTTACTATACTTTATTTTACATATAAAATTACCAAACGGGCCTGAGGGCCCCGATTCGTGTGTCCGCGGGTCTTGTCATAACCCAACATCTTAACACAAAAGAGTGTATCTAGTGGACCAGGGCCTCAGTTTCAGGCCTATGAACTGGCCCAAGATGAATATTAGGCCCCCCACAAGCTAAATTAACAGGGGTAGGCTTAGATATATTTTGGTCCCCACATTAACACACCTCCTTTTTCTAGCCATTCTCCTTTCAAAGTGGGTACACAACTTAAAACGGTTTGGATAGTACATGAATTAACCTGAGCTAAAGATAACTAATTTGGTAACATAGCTTGGTGGGCCCCTCATTTTGTTATCCAACCCAAGCTTCTTGCTTTGATATCTCTGTTCACACTACACAAAAATCATGGTCTCACAGAACGTCCATCCATCACTGGCGAATAAAATTCTTGAGGTCGATCCAACGGTTCTGGATAGCTTTTGGGACTAATCGGGAGTTAGGAAGACCTTGTAGTAAGATCACAGATTCACTCAGATCATCTGGCCGACACGATTTCGGTGCCCTTGCTGGTTTTTTTTGTCGCTTAGCCGTATCGGTAATGGCGTTTCGGGTACGAGAAAAACAGGAATCTTTTTGCCCCCACTGAATGAGGCAATAAGCTTGGATTGAAATATTTGAAAAAGAACCCATTTTTCAGGCTCATTGCTGTTTTTGAAATCTTTCTTTCTTTTGAATTCCTCCAATTGCGGCTTGAAATCCTTCGATTGACAATCTGGGGTTTGAAATTAGGCGTGTCGGACATGAGAAAAAGAAAAGGAATCTAGAATTCGAGTCTTTTAAAGGTACCCATTTCTCATTTCTGCTACTGGGATTCTCTTTTTGTGTGTTCTCTTTTGCAATTCCTCTAATTTCGGCTTGACATTCCTTCAGTTGATGATTTGGGGGGTTTGAAATTAGGTGTATCGGACACGGCGCATCGGGTACGAGCAAAACCAGGAAGAAAAATATCGTCTTTCCTCCAAAAAGCTAGATTTTTTTAATATTTGAAAAGACACCCATCTCTCATTCTTGTTTGAAATTGTTTCAATTGATGATTAGGAGTTTTGGAATTATATGGACATGGCGTATTGAGTACGAGCAAAAGTGGGAGGAAAATGTACTTTTCATCAAGAAGCTTAAAGTTCAGATCTTTGAAAAAAAAAAAACCCACTTCCCATTTCTTCCATTAGGACTCCAATTGTCTTCTTAAATCCTCCAATCTCATCCTGTCTTCAATTGATCATTTGAGGCTTTGAAACTATATCCCATTTGACGATTTGGGTCTTGTTGCCTATGCTTTTAATTTCTTTGTTTTTATACATTATTTCTTGCATGCTCTTGTTTGATATGAACTTTGGAGTTTCCATCATTTTTTAAATTTCTTCCATTTGATTGTTTGGGTTTTTTTTTTTAGTACTTGTTTTTCTGGAATTTAGGTTACCTTTTCTTATCTGGGTGTTTTCAAATCTCTGACTGTTATATGTTTGTTTGGTATGGTGAGAAATTAGAAATGTGAATTTTTATTTATTTTTGGGTAGTTTCTTTAATGGGTTAACGTTTTTCTCTCCAGAAATCAGGGAGAGAAGTTACTTTATTCAGGATAAGTAAGATTGTGGGGATAATAAGAATAGCTCAAATTCAAAGGCCCTAAATATAGGGAGATGCAGCTTCTTTTCAATACAGAAGCGGATGTGGCCTTGGTCTTTTGATGGAGCTCTTATTTGCTGGGTTTTGAAGAAAAGGTGTTTTTGCAATCCCTTTATTGATGAACTATACATATACAAATATATTTGTTGAATGTTGTCCTTTTTTAATTTGATGGTTATGAGTTTCTCTCTTTCCACTTCCAGCAATAGTGTCCTTATGAATTGATCAGGTTTTGTGGTGTTTCTGACCAGCATAAATATTTCATTCGAATTGCTAGTAGTTTCTCAATAGAAGGAAGCCTTTGTTGTTGCTGCATTTTTTTAATTTTTTTTAAAGTTTGTGGGTTTTGCTAGTCTTGTCAGCCATAGAAGATCTGATTTTTTTTTTCATATTTTCCATAGAATATATTGTTGTTCACCCAAGAAAATTTATTTTGTAAGTGCTTTTGTATATTTGCTCTAATTGAATAATGTTTCTGGTCACTCTTGAGTCTCCTGGAAAGAAGAGGAAATACATCAAACCCCCACTGGGTTGCATGTTTCTGGAATCCCAAAAAAAGAAAAGAAAAGTCTTGTTTCTGGAAACAAATGCGTTTGATGTTATCATGCTAATATTCTGTAAATGGTAGATGATTATAAGGTATTATCATGATAACATAACCAAACTTCTTTCTTTCTTTTTTTAGCCTCCTTTTCATGATATCCATGATACATCCTGCCGAGTATGTGTCATCTGTATGAGCATCTAGGCGAATTGAAGCTTACATTTTATATTAGGCGTTCTGTGAAGCCTATTTGAGGATTTGATAGGTTTGGTAATCCGAGTATGGTATTGGGGCCAAGGAGTTTCTCTCTGAATGTTTGGTGGGTCTGTATTATATGTATATCTTGATTAAAAAGAAAACAACACTATGCATCTTAATTAAGTGTTCATGTTGAGTGGATTGTGTGCGTAGTGCTAGCGGTTGGTTCTAGGCTTCTAGCAGTTCTATTGTCATGTCATGACCTATCACATGTAAGGTTACAGAACTTTTCAGGGTAATTGGATATCATATATGCAGGTGGATAGCAATGTGGCAACTGCTCGGTTTACTAGGGAAATCTTATCAACGTTTTGTTGCTTGGAGTTATCTTGGTGAGGATGAGTGTGTCCTTATAGAGAGATGCATGTATCAAGCTTTATGAAGATGGAACACCTTTGAAATTGAAACATTTAAGTGCATTTGGTATCCTTAGAATGCCCAACATGATTTTTCAATTTCTTCTGAATTGAAAAGAATTCTCTCTATAGAAGATCCATAGTTTTTCATTCCAAGTTAATCATTTTGCAGATTTTTGGCATAGGTCATTGCCTGATGTTAGTTTCTAGTGGAAGAGGATGAAACAGTGGTATGGTGATATGAAAATGATGCTGATTTTTTGTGGTTCATGTTCTTGTTGTGGAAATTTATATTTGTTCCTGATGGTGTTTCTACTTCAGTTTGATGAATGTTTTGAGGATTTGCAACTGTTAGGACAACCACTACTCAAGAATGCAATTTTCTTACTTCAATTATGTTTAGGAATAGTTATTAGCTGCTCTAGAGAATGATATGGAGTGAGGATGAATTTTCCAGTTATTCCATTCAGGAACACTCAGATCACTAAAGACAAATTAGTTTCCTTCATACTCTTGTTGAGAATATCAAGGCTGAAATTCTTCTATGAACTTGGAATGCAGGTAGCTTATGTGCTAGGCGATACTGTAGTTTAGATTTAGCACAGGGTTTGGCTACATGTACATGGTGATCCTGTTTTATTTTCTTTATCCTTTTTCTTTTTAGCTTTTCTGCAATTCTGTGTAACGTAG
The DNA here is from genome assembly GCA_012931725.1 of Litsea cubeba. Taxonomy (NCBI): domain Eukaryota; kingdom Viridiplantae; phylum Streptophyta; class Magnoliopsida; order Laurales; family Lauraceae; genus Litsea; species Litsea cubeba. Next base: position 88,595,554 of record CM022948.1, on the reverse strand, counting down.
CCCCTTTTGTATGCCTTTCTTTAGCAATAGAACAGGGGATAAATAAGTTCTAAGTCCTACTTTGTAAACCTTATAGCATTTAATGCTGAATCATCAAGGAAAGGCCTACTTTGTAACCTCATAGCTTATGTAACTTCTGTTCATTTTATATGGGGGTGGTTTGGTATTTGGGATGTTGATTCCTTTTTGTGCAGGGTTTCCTCTTCCACGGCTCTGCATTTCCCGACGGGTAGATGAGAAAATCTACTGAGGAAATGGGTGCAGGAAAATCCGGCATCTTGCCGGCACCCCATTTCCGCTGAAATGGGCTCTGCACAAACATACCCTAAAAGAATTAGCATTTTTCATAATACTTTCCTTTCGGTAGTTTGGATGGGCCTTTGTTGGTTACTTCAATGCCAGCGTTTGTTTAGTCGTGTCTAGGAATGAAGAATTGTAGATCATGCATTCTGTAATAAAATGGTTTTTATTTTATGCTATTGGTGCAGAAATAAAGAAGGCCATCTGTTTCAATCATTTTCACTTTTACACTACCCATTCATAAAGTGACTCAAATGGATGAGTACACGGAACAAAGAGGTGGTGGTGGGCTTGTTATTTCTAGAAGAGGGTCCAGCCTCTCTTGCAGGGATACGAGTCATGAGGACAGAAGCATTCGATGTTCTAACGGACTGGGAGGCAGCACTAGGCTAAGTTCCATGAAAGGCACCAACACCATTAACCAGGAAAAAGCCAAATGTTCGAAGCCCTCCTTCCATTTTTCAAGCAGCAAGACCACGGTAGGAAGCTCATCTAAGTCATCAACTGGTATGAGCAACCGCAGAAAGCATCATCAAGAAGAACACAACCCAGACTCCCTTAAACAAACAGTTACTGGCATGAGCAACTTCAGAAAGCATCATAGGGAACAACAGAGCCCGGTTGTACTTAAAGAATCAGTTATGGGCATTAGCAACCTCAGAAAGCATCATCAGGAACAACAGCAGAACACTGACCCACTTAAGGCAACACTTATTACCATAAGCAAACAAAGACAACGGGGAGTAGAAGCCGATAAACGCACTCCCTCAACTACAGGGACTCAGACAGGACAGATTGGACCTCAAAATGCCGAAACTGTAGCTTTTCACAGACTTTCCATGAATGCAACAGAGGAAGTGGGTGACACAAGTCCTCAAAAGCCAATCCAAAAGTCTGAATTTGGTACTCAGGACACATCCATTGGTTCATCTATTCGTCATTCTTTCTCATCTAAAATGCTAACCAATATCCAAATCCAAAGGATCAGGGTGCTAATGCACGTTGCTATGGTCTTAGAAGTCTTGGGTGTGCATCAATATCTGACATTATCCCTTCCAATTCCATGTCAGATTTAGGCCATAGTAGAAAGAAAAATGTGATGAAACAGAGATGCCATACTGATGGAGAGAGTTCTTCTGCTAGAGGTAAAAAAACAGGTGAATCGAGTGGGATAAGCTCTCACAGGAATGATTTCTCCAACCCAAGTCTCCCTTCTACTGTTCGTTTAGCATCACAACCATCTTCAAGAAGGATGAGAAATCAGTCTACGAGCGGTAATGTCCCTTCAGTTGGAACTCAGAGGAGGATCAGTGCTGACATCAGTACGAGGCATTTCAGATCAAACAATGTCAACATTATGATTCCACATTTGGGTCGGGCAGAATTTTCAAACAATGAATCTGCTTCAGGCAGCTCCTCCCAATCATTTTCCACAGAATGCCCTTCTGTCTTCTTGAACTCTCTTAGATGGCCAGGATCTAGTGATGAGACTACCCGTAGAAGTAGACCAATTGCTCATCCTGTGAATAGCAGTGCTCAACCGTTCGACAGTTTCTCATTGGGTCAAGATGGTTTCAGACGTCTAAACATGGAAATTACTGAGGTATGTCGACTGCAGCTGCTGTGATTTTCTCTCTGTTTTTTAGTTTCTAATAATTGCATAATGCTCATAAATCATCCCTTACATTAGAGCATGTCAAGCTTTATTTTATGGAAAAGGGTATTTATAAAGTCAGAAAAATGACATCAAACATGGAAACCAAATTTTTTTTTTTTTCAAAAGTGTTAATATATAAATTTATCGATTGAAAATGTTGGCTAAATGCATGCAACTTAATAGGAAGAATGGTCTTATTGCATATGTGGGCTCATCCATGATAAGATTCCTGGCCCATGATGGTGTCTATTTTTTTAAAAAATTATTTAGTAATTATTATCATTCTCTTTTTCTGTTTCCTGATAATATCCTGAGAAAATCCTAAAATTTAAAAATGTCCTGATGCTTTTCAAGGACGAAAAAAATACCTGAAAAATATTTGTCACAAATGGTGGTATGGGGATAAGCTAATGTGGGATTTATTTATTTATTTATTTATTTACTTATTTTGAATGGTGCTGAATGGGATTTATCATTCGTATCTAAGTTCTTTTGTTATTCTTAGTCAATTGTCATTCTTGGGATTAGCATTGAACTCTGATACTTGATTTATAATATTATGCAGGCATTGTTGGCATTGGAGAGGGCTGAGCGAGCTGAAGAATTGACATATGAGGTTGTTGATATTAGTTTTTGGCTGTTTGCTCCTCGACTATGATTAACTAGTAGTTTGTTTCTCTCTGCAGCAACTATTGGCTCTGGAGTCAAATCTGTTCTTGGGTGGAATTAGATTTTATGATCAGCACGGAGACATGAGACTGGATATTGATAATATGTCATATGAGGTATGTTATTCATCATTCATATGTAGGATGTACTTGGATATACTCCAAAATCGCCTCTGGTTTACTTTTTGAAAAGTAGATAGCTATTCATCTAAGATATGGGTCTGGTGTGGGTGTGGAAATCAGAAGCCGCAGCAAGTGGGGAAGTGTTTTTTCTGTCTTGCCCACCCAAATCATTACCCACACCAATCAGACGTTGACTTGGTTGGACAATGGATAGTCGGAAGACAGTTTGCTTTTTTGCCAATGATTTTTAACAACTTTTCTTACAGCCTGTGGTAAGTTCATTACTAGCAAAATGTTCAAAACTGATCGCTATGGGGTACGCCCCAAAAGTACTCTTATTTTGAGTTTCAATTCTAACCTGACTTTCTTTTCTTTTTTTTTTTTTTGAGTTTCGAGCCCAAGTTCAAAGATTAGGACTAGTCTGTGCTTTATGTGGAACACATCAACATATCACCATCACTTCCATCAGGCAATTCACCAATTGGTGCTTGTGCCAAACAACTTGCACTTTGCCAATTGGAAACCATGATCAAACATGTTCTGATGTTCAGAACATTTTCGGTGCATGTGTCTTCATGGCAGCCTTGAATGATACAATGATAAAAATATCACTTGCTAGGTGTGAGATATAGTTGGAAAGGCAATGAGAAGGGAATTTGGTTCTCAGTTAGGAATAGGCAAGGGTGAGATTTTGGGAAGATGTGTGCTTGGGAGAGAGTTACTTAAAGATTTTGTTTTCTAAATCAAATTCCAAACCAAAAGCAAGCTCATGTAGGCCAGACAATAGGTTGGCCAACCCATTGGGTCCCGCCCATAGGCCCAACGGAACATCCAGTTATTTAGGAATCTTATTAAGTATGTTAATTTGTTTAGGATTATTATTAGTGAGTTTCTTATTTTATTTAGGCATTATTCAGTTATTAGAAAGTATTGTTGCTTAGGGATCAAGACAACTCCTCTATATAAGGATGTTAGGCCTCATTGTAATTCAGTGCTTATTTTCAATTAATCTCGAGTTATTGAGAGGTTTCTCTTTAGTTATGGAGTTATGGGGTTTTCCTCATGGTGAGTGTGCCTTAGGGCTGGAATCGATCGTTGGATTCGATCAATCCCTTGGGAGATTGATCTATCGTTCGATCGCGGATCCGGGTTCCGCCACAAGCATTCATCAAGTCATGCCTAAAGTCCGAGGGAGGAAATTGGGCATTGGCTTTAACATTGGCAAAGCCTCATGGATTAGGAGACAGTGAAGTTATAATAAAAGATTAAATGAGGCGTTATTATTGCTTGAGGACACAAATGGGAGAGTTTGGGCAAAAGAAATGTTGCCTTTTCAAGCAAATCAATCTTCTCTTCAGTCTATCCTAAATCCCAATTCATACCTATCCAGGCCCACTTGGAATTTGTTAGCTTCACCTTGGATCGAGGCATTACGCCAGACAGCCATGACAAACCATATTTGCATAGACTTGCATTAGGATTTTAGGGCATCAATTGATATGTGTGATAAAAGCACACGTCTAGGTGGATCCCACTACCAGTGGGACGATAAATGCTGATGGGAGTTCAAAAGGTGATCCATTCCCATCCAACATGGACGAAGTTATCAAGAATGGAATTGGAGATATTGTCATGTCTTTTTCGAGGCCAGATGATGTTAGAGATTCAAAATGATGGAGATTACGACCATTATAAAGGGGCTCAAAATTATTTCCTTGTCTCCATGGGGAAGGGTGATGACTGAAGGCGACTCTAGGAATGTGAGTGAGAGTGGTAAAGGAACTCATAGAATGGATGTTTTCATCATATCCCAAGGGAGTACTGCAGAGACAAATATAGTAGCAAAAGCAGATTATGAATCGGGATATTTGTTTTTTAAATCAGCAAGGAGACCTAAATGAATTGAAAGGATACAATAATTGCTAGTGGCTTAATTATATGCAACCTGAATTTCCATGACCAATCCAACTATAACTATAATTTCAGGCCTATGCTTCAAAAACAGATCCTAAAATCTAAATTTTATTCTCTTTTTCCTCTCTCCTTAGGCTGACTTCCCTTTCCCTTACCATCATCTTCTTTTCCTCAAATAGTTGTGTGTTTGGATCATGAATGTCCTCACTTGTAACACAAGAGAGAAAAACCCTCTGGCTGACCAAGAGCTAGATTGAGCTGTAAGAAACCATATACCAATCCAAAAGCTTAAGATTATAGGTGGAAGGCCCATTCGGATATATTAAGACATGTCAAGCCTATTACTTAGGCGATGTGGGATGTGGGACTTCCCAACACTCCCCCTCACGTGCAGGCCCAACAGATTTCATAGACGGGCCTGTCACGTGGGCTACACAAGAACAACAGGGTCGGAACCCGCTCTGATACCATGTAAGAAGCCATATACCAACCAAAAAGCTTAAGCTCATAGGTGGAAGACACATACAGATATATTAAGACATGTCAAACCTATTACTTAGGCGATGTGGGATGTGGGACTTCCCAACATGAGCATCATCACTATCTCTTTTAACATAATATTTTTATAGGCATGGCAAGAAGGCCAATAGACAATCTCACCAAGCCAGTTTGAGCAGGTCCCTCTCTCTTTCTTCCCTTATCTTCCACATGTCATACTTGATATTGAAGCATTTGTACATTCTCCCTGCACAAAAAAAGATCAGTTTCACTGTTATAGTGGTATTTTATCTCCTTAGTGATTTTCCCTCATTTTGTAAGTAGAACTCATCAAGCCAAGCTCAGATTTTGATGGGGTAAACAGGAAAAGACTGAGATGGTGAGGCAGTTATTTATTTGCTAACTTTTGTTTCTACTTGTTTTATAAGTTTTGGGATTTTCAACCCTTTCTCTTCTGATTCCAGACCAGAATTGTGCTCAGCTTGAGTTTGAACCAGAATTGTGCTCAGTTTGAGAAGTCTTAAATTGGACCAGGCTCAAGTAAAATAGAGTTTTCAATCCGGGTTCTTGTTGACCTTTCTTCTACTAGGATTGAGCTTCAGCTGGCCTATTACATGACCCAACCCACCCGAGCCGCATCCTTAATCTTCTCTTTTTTGCTACCACTCCCTTAATACTTTAATGGCGTGCCTCTGTGCATTTTTATTTATACTATCTCAGTCAATTCACAAGAAATCAAATATCTTTTCATTTTCAAAAGAATTAATTGAATACAATTGAATTTCAGATGGGTTTGGAAATGTCAAATTCTGGCAAATCTGTGAAGTAATAAGGGATGCTAACACATCCATATCATTTATAGAACTCTCATAATTTACCTGAGTAACTATTTTCTTTCATGAAACAGGAATTGTTAGCTCTAGAGGAGAAAATGGGTACTGTCCGCATAGCCCTTACTGAAGAAGAACTTTTAAACTGTGTCAAAAGAAGTTGCTATGTGCCTGCTCATGTGGTGTCAGGGATTGTGGGTCATGATGATGATGATGCCAAGTGCAGTATCTGTCAGGTAATTTTCCCATTAGAAACTATATGTGACCCACTTTGTTTATCAATTTTCTTCAATTATTGCTCAATTTCACACAAGCTGTTTTCCACATTTAGCATCTGATTGGTGATGCAAACTGTTGATCTGATATGGGCTCCCTGATATCTTCATAATGATTGCTCAATGGCCTGCAAATGGACAGTTACCTAAAATGCAGAAATGTTTAATCCTCGATCCATAGAAAGGAAAAGAAAAAGATCCCTAGGACCTTCCCGTACAGGTTATTTTTCAGAGTTAGGTGCCCATCAGATCAGTAGACCTGCATCACTGATCATGGGGTTCCCTCACATGCACTGACTGGCCTTGCTTCGGGAAAAGTGTATCCTGTTCTCTCGATCTCCATTCCCTGGTCGAATGTTCTCTTTTTATTGGTAACATGATGAACCCACAACCTAGTGGCTGCAACAATAAGCACCTTGCGCTCTTGTCCCAGCACATTCTGGATTCATCCAGAGACAATGAAGGCCATAAATATCACCACCACCACCACCACCACCACCAAAGGCTTATCCATCCTTTTGGGTCCTTACTATATGCGATAATAAAATATCATCATTGTCGATGCCTCAACCATCTTTGATTGGCATATATATCACAAAAAATGGCATCCATAAATCTCATGAACACACTGTTGAGGCTACAGGTCTGCTGGTTTCAGCACAGTTCTAAGCACACCAGTTGCATTATCTGTTCCTTCAACTATCGAGTTGTATTGGATGTATTTTCTTCTGATTCTAATGGCAGTTTACTGGGTTCTCAGGAAGAGTACGCGGTAGGAGATGAGGTGGAAAGTTAGGGTGTAAACACCAATACCATGTCAAGTGCATTTATCAGTGGCTTAAACAGAAGAACTGGTGCCCTATCTGCAAAGCCTTTGTGGCGCCCTCCTAGCCCCTTCTTCCTTCAAGCAGCAGCTGGTGGGACCAACTTTTTGTATGGTGCCTGTCCCCTTTCCAGTGGCACCCAGACATCACATTCCCTATTTCTTCTCTCTTCTCATTAAATAATCCACAGCTTTAAGAACCTTCCTCTATAAAATACCTTGTTCCTGGCTAAACAGTGGAAACATAATTACCTTCGAAAAGCATTTAATAGAATGATATGTTCAAAAAATAGCTAGCCCTATTGCATGTTTGTGATCATCGCCTTATGGTGAATTAAATGTTGCGGTAGCAATAATGATAAATCTGATAAATTTTGTTGGGCACGTCTCCATTTTCTCTTTATTTTAAGCTCTAGGATCTAGAACATCCTTCCGTGAGGCAACAATCATTTTTAGTTTCCTTCTTGTAGATGCTATATTTGTTCTATAAGGGCTTTATTTCCATGTGCAAGCAAACTTTCCAAATGTATGAACAATCTTTCCCTCTCAGTTATCTTACAAGGAGCAGTGTAGTGTTCATTATAAATTTGTGGATGCGATCAACAAATTCGGGCCAACTAGATCTACGAGACCAAATTTTCCTGCTCACGACTGTACTGGTTCATTGTTATCAGTGATCATTTGCAAGTGACCGTTTTCCAATGGGCTATTGTCATGGCTTGAACCTTGTCAGCCACATTTTCCTTTGGAAAACTCTATCCATCCTATTGGATAGCTCGATAATTTATGTATTATGTAAGCATAATCTTCTTTTTCATTGTAGAATTTGCAATCAAATGGACTTCATTTTTTGAACTTTGGACTAATGTTAGTTGGACGCAAAGGCAAACATAAATTAGTCAGATGGCATGCGGCTTGTTCATGGGTCAATTTGCCTCACAGATTACAAGGGGACGTGGATTATTCATGCCTAAGCAGCTCCATTGGGCATTCTAAACCGCAGATCCAATGCTTTTTAAAATAGAAGATAGGGGTCATCTAATCTGTGCTACCTTTAGTCCTAGTTGCTCTAGGACAAAATGTAGCAAAGTAAATTTCTGGTCCTTTATGGAACTGGATGCACTCAGTTGGCACTTGCAAATGGAGTGATGATTGATTCTTAAAACACAGTCAAAGGAACATATTAAGTTTAGTAAATGAAATCTTACCAAGGGATGAGCGGAAAAGTAAGCCTCACGTAACCCTATGCCAAAACCAGATATTGGAGTTAGCCATGTGATCTGAGCAAAGGAGGTGGATGTTTCAAACAGAAACCAGTTCCACCAAACAATCATCAGCCCAGGTAAGACAGATAGCAAAGTTGAATGGATTGGAAACATTGTGGATGGCTAATTCACAAAGTCCATTTGCATCCAGAAGTTAATCACTTCATTCATGCTCGCATCTATTTCGACACATTCATCCTATTCGGCCAAATAATTGCTCACCATGCTTGCTTTGCCTAATACCAAAACATATTTGCACAGACATATACTTACCATTTTCGTCTCTTCAGAGAAATCTGATAAAATTTTAACATACACATACCATATTCCGTATGAATGACAAAAAAAAAAAATTCACAACATATCTGGGTAGAGATATTATGTGTAATGACTTGAAACTGACATCTGAATATCTGATCCTCTATGGGTTTGATAAGATTATTAACTTACAAGTAGAAGATTAGATTCAAAACTGAGGAACAGAATTGCTACAATGTGATTGATTATGGAGGGCTGAGGATGGACAAAAGTACAAAACATCCTCCTTAAAAGACTGTTGGGTTTCTCATGTACAGTTACAAAGAGAGAACACTTGGTCAACATATAGAATAAACAGTAATGCCTAGATGTTTTAAGCACCCTGGTGACGCTTCATCATGCCTCGGCGTTTTAAAACATAGAAGGGAGGTCTTAATTACTTGCACAGAAGGGCCTCCTAGCTGCACTCTGCTCACATGTAGAGTTGGCATGTGGAGATGCATTGCCAAAGTTTACATTGTAATCCAAGAAAGACCTTGCATAACATGTTAACTTAGTTTCATACAATAGAAGGCTAGAATCTGTAGTAATATCTTATCAGATGCTTAGTGTTACAACTAAAAAAAGAAAATGGCATAGAGCAGGTTTATCAGTAAAAGAGCAGCAGATTGTGTGTTCCTTCAGTGTCAAAAGGGGTTCCATTAGGTATATATTCCTGAGAAATTATCTCACCAATGTCATGAAGAATTCTCCTTCCCGCATTCTGCATTACCTTCCTTCCATGTTTCACGTTTCTAATAAGAAGCTTCCACAAAATGCAGCTTCTTATGCCTAAAAGCCTTGCGGCCAGTTTCCAACCATGTCCAACCATATTCACATTTTTAATTAGAAGCACAAAACATTAAAAAGGGAAAAAAAAAAACACCTTACCAACTGCTGAATAGTTGAGTACACCCAGCTCTTCTAAAACAACATGCATGCGGTCAAATTTGAATCATAGTTAACCTTGAGCATCTTGTCAGCTACAGTTGTCCAACAAAAGATTTCCATTCTCAGAAGAATGGCACCACTAACCTCTTCACTGAAGGCCAACCCCAACAAAAACCAACAAAAGAAGGGTAGTCTTAAAAAGTAAAATCAAGGACCTCATACCAAAAGTCCTACCTATCCTATCGCACACCATGGAATATGATGAAACATGAAACTGACTCATCGAAAGGTCATCTTTTCATCCTTGACATTTATCTAGAAACAAGCCATGTTTGTTCCAAACACATAGCTTCAGAACTATACCTGCTTATGGAAAAGTTATATATCTGCTCTCTGCTAATATGACCGATGACAAACTGGCCCACTGTCCACATGATATGCCTCATGTGGGGTTAAGGCAAGGCCGCACTTATATACCCAGGATGAGAACTAGCATGTTTCCGATGTGGGGTTTATGCACCACAACATACCCAGTCCTTTAGAATCTCCCCAGCCCTCTCTCTTTAGGTGGATGTTCGCTGGACCCAACACCCTTCTAAAGGGGGGCCACAAGCATGACAATAACCAGAACTCAGCCTAGATTCAATCCAAGGTTTGACTCGAGCAAACTCAACCAGAAGATTAAAAGTTCAACAATTAATATTAGAGATATCCAGCACACTTCCATAAATAAATTCCAGTTTCATTCCCATCCAAAAAAATATATATTGGGGAGTGTCCACTTCCAGTTTCCATTCCTGGATAAAATGGTCCGGATATTCTAACTGGAACTAGAAGACTTAGAGATGCCAAGAGCAGTCTCTGAGATGACAAACATTGGCAGAAGCAGCAATAGAATAAGTCGAAAATCTTGAAGCAGTGAACATCTGTTGTATCCGTTCATCAACAAGATCCTGAATTTATGCAGTCATGTGGTTAGATCCACTAATAGTATGGCAGTTGCATTAGCAAAATATGGTGTTGATAGAATTTGTCCTTGGGTGGGCCTCATTATGTAATTGTGGAGGTGTAGTATGGGTATAACGCTCCTATACCCATGCCCCTCCTTTTTGGTTGTTGAGTTGTATTTGGTTTTTCTCTTAATAAATTGTTTCATTATTGATAAATGAAAAACAAAAAGGTTATGCAGTCAGTTCAGCAGCAAAGGAACCACTAGTATCATCTGTAGCAATAACTGATGTTGGCAGGGTGGATTGATATTGGCGAACAAAATTGTTGTGTCAATTTGTGTTAGGATGATTTGGGAGTGTATTCTTAATTCTTTGCCCTTTCATTTTCAGACATAGAGAACAGTACCGCTTCTAATGGCCCCATTGTCTGCAATAGTTGCAAATATCATTTAATTACAATCCCTTTGAAGATGCACCATTCGCTTAAGGATCAGAAGATGTGTGTGCAGAGAAACATGTTTGGGCTCAACAATCCTTTTCTTAAAAAGGGACTTCTAAGTCTGCTCTTCTGCTAAGAGTCCCAAATGAGCGATAGATACACTAGGTAGTGGAGATTTGTGAAGCAAAAAACCTCAAACATTTTCACATATAGAACAAAGAGATCAGAAAATGTACCAACCAAGTTTCTCGCCTCTATCTCTCAAAGGTGGTGGAATCCAGAGGACAAACAAATTGACATTCCATAAGTGTTAATCCATAAACAGGTCATTTATACATAAAACTCATGGCTTGTGTTGTTTCCTTCAGCATTATAAATCTTCCATTCAAAGTAATACCTACAAGCAGAATTTTTCTAAACATACAACAAAGCTAGAGAATCCCATGCATCTTTGGGATGTTTAAATTTAGCCAATTGATATCCTATTATAAGATCGAAACCATTGGCTATCAAAGAATTCGTTTTGCCCACATCAGAACCCCACTCTTCAAATTTAAGATTTTTTTTTTTTTTTAGCTAGATCAGTGCTATGATTAGTGGGTCTGATATGAATCTACCCCTGCCAAGGGATCGATCCTGAGTGGTCATGTGAAATTAGGGTACCAAAGCCAATGAGCTATCAGTGCATTGGCAAATTTAATTATTTAAGATTTACTTCAGTAGGAAATTCAACTTTTCCGAAAATATGCTTCCATAGTTTTTGTCCATCATGAGAAAATTTGCATTAGATGGGACTGATAGGCATAATTTTTCCCATCCATGATCCAACTGTACACCAATGAGCTGGGACTTGGGAACAATCAATCTCCATAGAAATAGGAAACCGGGGTTTTAGTAATAAATTAAGAGCTAGAAGGTTATGTTTCATATGTTGGATTGGCCAGAAAAAAAAAAAAAAAAACACCCAAGACCCTATTGTTTCTCAAATCAAATGTTGTTGATGTATTCTACACAAGTACTTTAGGTCCTAGACAAGATTTCAAGTACCAGAAGCAAAGACAAAATAAATTATACACCTTAGATGAAACCAGCCCATTAAACAAGCGCCTGAGGAGAATGAATGGGGAGATTTCCAACCTCTTGATGCTAAAAAATACTCAAACAAATAAGCCGAAATCCTAAAATATTCTGGCAATCCTGACATGCTTGCTGAATGATTTTGATCAACAGAGCAGGCGCCACAAATAGATCCAACAACCAGCACTGCTGAGTGCTGAGTTCTGTCTGACAGTTCAAGAAGCCTCCTCTTTCTTGGAATTCTTTAGAGAGTGACGCACATGAAAAAAATGACGGGCAAACCATAATGTGGGAGCATAGATCAGTATAACAAGTGCGCCAGCGCCACAAGATCAGACAGTATATCTGCTCGTCACATCTTTAGTGAAAAGCATTCCAATATTGTTGAAATTGAGTCTTTCAGTCGAAAATATTTCAAAATTGTCAAAATGATGCTTTTCAGCCAAAAACAAACAAAATTGTAAAAAATATAAACTATTTCAGACAAATTCTTTTCAGAAACATTGTAAAGAAAGAAAAATCCAGAATCGCCAGATAAATCTTTAGATCAGAGATACAAATTCTATGGTTCTAAACCCTAGATTAATATAACAATCCTTCTATTGAGTCTAAATCAATGGTCAATCCTCTCGGTTAAGATCAGAATTCTTGTCGATAGGATAACAGCTACAGTAGGTCGATGAGCAGAGATTTTCTTCCTTTTTAAAAAGGAAAACTAGAAGACTTTGATTGAGGACTTCAATACCACATGAGACACCACAGAAAACCAATCAAGAGGGAAGACTTTCTGGTAGTGTAAATGGATGATCATTGTGATCAGCGTCATCCCTTTATATAGAGATTAGATAAGACAGTAATTACATCTCTAATGATAACAATCAAATCAACCAAGCCTATCTAACTAATGATAGAGCTAATCTAGAGAAAAAATGTTTATTTCCTAAGATAATAATAAAGCTAATCTAGACGAGATAAAATCAACCATAGTACAGTGCAGGTTTACAAGACTTATGTAGCCCTTGCAGGTTTGGTACACTATAGATCTACCAAAGTTTACATAGCCCCTCAGCTACTTTAACATAATGGAAAGTGCAATTAGATTTCTAACATTTGTCCAATATTCTTTTAAATTTTCTCAGGTCAGATTAAAATTAATGCCACCATGAGCTGTGACGCTCTGTGTATCACACCTACCAACTGATGTTTTAAACCATGTATTCAGAACTATGAGTCAAATGGTTCTCAAAAACTCCAGATGTATCTAATTACAATTAACTTTGTTTTTTTCTTTTATGTAATGGTTCCAAAAGACCCATATCTAATAGCAGAAGAGCCAGAGGCATGAGTAAGAGTAACTGTAGTGTATTCTTTGTTTTGTTCCGAACAAGCAGAAAAATTTGAAGCATCTTTAGACCTTCATACTTGTGAAGCCAGTCCCTCTGTTTTAGAGACAGATTCATACCTTGGTGATAGAAAGGAAGACGAGTCAGTAGCCCATTGCCAGCTAAGCCAAGCAATACTACTGGCCAATCATCCAGCTGCTTCTGTTGACTATCCAGTATATGCAGTCGGTTCTGCAGCTCAGCAATCAGAGTCAGCAGAATAGCCAGTTGCTGGGCCAGCTGCAAATCAAGTGATACAGCTGCTTATAAGTTGACAAAATATAGTTATAAATAAAAGTATTCAGTAGAATATTATTGAAGATAATTATAAAACATCGCAACTTGCAAGTGTATCCATTAGTCGTCCATGTCTTCACAAAATCAGCATCTAGAATCTCGTTCTCTCTAATAACTGGGCATTCCATTTAAGCATTCAGCTGGGAATACAGCATAGGCTTGTAAGTTGTAACCCTTCACATGAGAAAATCTGCAAGCTAACGGATCAGCGCTGAGTATAATTAATTAGAACATATGCTTACAATATAATTATATATGAGTTACTATGAAAAAAATGACAATCATAATATTGCTAGTGATCTTTTTTGTTAATGGTATAGTGACCAATCTATTATTAGTTAACATGATAAGAAGAATGTCTGGAATAACTGTAGTGACTTTGCAGTCAAAAGAAGTTACATTACATAATTTTCAAGCATTATGAAAACTCAGAAACATCCACAAATCTGTTGATACTGAGTCAAGATCCGATTGAGATATGTTCATGCATTGGAGAAAATCTCTTGAGAAAGGAATGTGAATGTCATGATAGGAAAGTGTACCTACAAAAGCATTGACTTCTAAGATGGAGTACAAAAAAATCAAGACAACATTAATCAGCCACGCTCAAGTTCCTGAGGCATAGATACTAAACTGGCAGTCAGATTAAGACCAACTAGCTATGTTTTTTTTTTTTTTGACCAGCAATCTTGTTAGCTATGATGCCCAGACACAGCATGAATAGGGCAAGGACACGGGATTGATACAAAGAAATGAATTTTCCACATCAAAATGAAGTATGGAATATGATACAATACAGATACATGGCCTATCCTGAAGTATCTGGGAAGTAGACTACTAGGGAAAAAAATGCTTTGGAGGACCTACCTGTTTCATTTTTCAATACAAATGCAGCCATCAAGCCTAACCTACAATTTAGGTTGAACCACAAGATTGTGAGTACAAAAAAAAGGCAGAAGAAAAAATGTGCATAACAAAACCTTAGGGACCTTAAATTAAAAAATAGTGCATGATGAGATAAAATATAGCTCAAAATTGTTTAGGACCTGTGTGTGTGTGTGTGTGTGAGAGAGAGAGAGAGAGGAGAGAGAGAGAGAGAGAGAGAGAGAGAGAGAGAGAGGAGAGAGAGAGAGAGAGAGAGAGAGAGAGAGAGAGAGAGAGAGGAGAGAGAGAGAGAGAGAGAGAGAGAGAGAGAGAGAGAGAGAGAGAGAGAGAGAGAGAGAGAGAGAGAGAGAGAGAGAGAGAGTAAATACACACATATAAAGTGCTTTATACAGTAGAACTTTCTCATGTTTCTGTACGACAACCATTTTATGGACTCCACCTTGATGCATACCAATCATGGGGTATAGGAGTATGGAAGGTTTATGCATTAATTGGATACCCTAAAATTCAATATTATCAGGTCATTATATGGATTGAGGTTCCAAAGATCATTGGTGAAAACATATAAGAAAATGGGCATCTCAGTCCAACAGTAATAGTCAAATGAGTGAAATTGAGTGAATACCATTCATTGGCACTTGGCAGTGAGGGATGGTCATAGGCTGGCATATGACTTGTTCTCATATAGTTTAAAAGAGGAAGGTTCTCATATGAAAATTTTGATTCACATAGACAGAGAGAATGAAAGAGAGTAAAACAGAAGAGAAAAGAAGCGAGGTAAAGATAAAGAATATTCTATTGTCATATTCTCTAATCTTCTAATTCTCCATCCTTAAGGCTTCATTTTGGTTTAGTTACACCATCACAATAATATCACGCGTGCTCATCACATCCTATAGATGTGGATCACACAAAAAATATAGATAAGGCGTTTTGGCTAACAGAATACTCACTGGATCCGCCCAATCATAGGCACCTTAAAGAAACCTAATTACTACTGGGGTTCCACTGCAAAGAGAAGAAAAAATCTGAATATTATTAATGAGTATTGAAGATTACATGTGAGAGGTCCTTCAATAGGCCTCTTGGTAATCCAAAGTAAGTAATTTACTTTTTACACATGGATTTCCTTTCCTAAAAGATCACATTCACTGATCCTTGGAAATAAGGAAAATATTTAAAGGAAATAATCAGAACGATAATGTGAATATAATATTACTCAATTGGAAGTTTAGGCCTCCTGCTGTGCACAGTTGGGCCAGTTAGGCTGTGGGCCTGGGCTATGGCCTAATGGACCTTGGGCTGGATCTGGCCAATTATCCAAACCCCATTCTGTGGCAACCCCTTTTGGGCTGCATCACTCACACTCTCCACTCAAGATAAATCCCTTCACAATATAAGATCTTTCTATTGTTCATAGAAAGATTTTCTATGGGAATAAGAACAAATGCAACAAAAAGGGTCTTAACAACCAACCAGACCCTAGGACAAGTATTTGATTTTTTTTTCTTTTTTATCTTGGGATTACTTATTAGGTACTTCATATCAGCAATGGTAGAGCGTAGGGCGCCTCCTAGTTGCATACATGTTGGACCCATGGTTTGGTGCTTTTAAAATGGTTAATCCCCCATAAAGGATGGGGGATATCACAAAAATAAAATACAATAGGAAAGAGAGAAAAAGTGAACCCCAGATATAAGGGTCTTAGATCTTTAATTAGCAGCCTATAGATATTTGGTTAAGATATAAATAATGTAAAAGTCAACAGAAAAGGTGAAGATTAGTTGACTAGAATCTTCAACCTGGAGCTTTTAATGACATTGACTTTAATGACATCATCATCCAAGGTGGCATCAGAATCAACTAGAATCACCAAAACATAGGCCTCACATGTACATTCTTAAACCATAGAGCAAAGGAGGAAACAAAAACCCCTTTTTTCCATTTTCTTGTCATATGGTGGATTCAAGACACAAGTAGGCCCACGGTCCACATGTATTGGCCGACAAAGGCCCATCTTCATCACCACTCTAAAAGCAGATTACTAATTGTTGGGATTCTATTTTTAGAAAATTTAATTGGACTAAGAATGTAATTAAAACAGAAAAAAAAATTCCTTTTACGAGTTTATTTTGTTAATTTCATATCCTAAGAGTTTAAGTGAAAGTTTAGTAATATAAAGTTAGGTTGTGGAGTTGTTTGGGTGGCTATTAATAAGGCTGTAAGAAACTTAGAACTGAGTGAACAACAGCAATTATTGAGATTTTCTTCTACTTTCAAGTTCAGTTTCTCACACAGTAATCCCGTTTTAGTCACTTCTCCCCTTTTCTCTTCTCATCATCATCATCAAAACCTTGTTTTAACCTTAGAAGTCATGTTTGGGCTGTGACAGAAGTTTTATGCTGGCTGTCTCTCAGCACCTATATGTCTCCATAATTCTTAAATCCTCTATTGTCTATCCATTGGACAGGGTAATCCAGAGAGCAGCAATTGGTTTGATCAGCAAAAAACAAGAAAGGTTAAGAGAGGTACCAAAGCAAAAGAACCTTTTACAGAGGAAAATAACTGCCCTTAGATTCATCATCTTTGGTGTCTTATCCTATAATTTTTGTGTTACCTTTGTTGTCAGCAGCAAAACTTGTATTCACAAGAGGAGAATACAGACTTTCTATGCAGTATAAGAGACTTATCCCATGCATGGTTCATGTAAGTACTACTTTCCACTCAAAAAAACAACCAAACCAACCAATTACAGTAAACAGAAAGAATGTACCAGTTTTCCAAGTCCTATAGGTATGGGCCCCAAACGTACTTATTTCCCAATTTTTCTATGGGAAAAGGCTGTTGATATTTTGCATTGATTTTACAAGATCTACCACTTTTCTTAAGAGAATTTATTACCATAGAGAAAAGTAATATATCTTAAAAAAAAAGTGATAACACCAAAAGAAAAAATGTGAAGATATAAGAGCATTTATACCCATGCAAAAGACACTATATCACAAATTACTTCTGGAAACTACTGTTTATAAAAATTTGTGAATAGTTCGAGCATGCAATCATTTGAGATAAGGAACTAGGTACTATTCAACTCAATTGCTTAAATATATACAGATCATATGCTATAACTTCAATGGCTCATTTATCTGGGACATGTGCTAAGAAATTACTTAAGTGTCATGGATTCAAAATTACAGTTTCCCTATTCGACGGAAGAAATGGCATTGTTCAGCAAAGCATTTTCTCAGGCAAGTCCAAAGAAAGAACTCAACATACACTTTTAAGGTGTATCGTCATTCTGAATAACTTTGAGCAACCAAATCATTGCAAATAGGCACAAAATGGCAACCACAAGAGGGGAGTTAACTGTGTTTTCTTTTCTCTTTTTTTCATTTTTCCTTTTTTTTTTTGTAGTAAAGTTTAGTAGAAATTTAGGAGCTCAAATATTTGGTTGCATTTCATAAGAAACATTAAGGAACAGAGCAAAGCTGTATCCCCAACGGGATAGGTACCTTGAAAAGGCTGCCTTCATGTCCGTAAGCTTTATTGGTTCTTTGGTGTTATCTAAACAAGAAAAGTTCTTTCTTTCTCTTTGTTCTTTTCTCCCTAAAATTTAAATTAGCCATACATAAATAAATTGATAGACACAGGGATCTGTTTTCACATTCATTAACGCAACCACCTATAACACCTGGATATGGATGCAGATATGGATATGGACATAAAATTATAGAAACGACTTTTTTCTTAAGACCTAGGGCTGATCCATGTAACAGTTTATTATTACACTTTACAAAGAACTGCTAGACCTAGGGATCTAGAAACATCCTATCAGATGCTTTCATAGACATCTAGAATCTAAATATAATGGTAGAATTGCATACTACACAGCAATTACCCATGCAGTATGTGGCATCAGCATCCTTATTGAGAATATCATGACAGTACCATGAGCATACATTTCTGGATGTAGTAGATTATTAGATATTGGTGATAAAATTTACCTTTTCATTTTTCCATTTTTCTTTTCTTTCCTCACTTTTTTTTTTTTTTTTTTGTCTGGCAAGGGAGTGGTATTTGTATCCGTGAAACCGGTGTGCCTTGCCGCTAATCCATCAGATGGGTGGTGGGTAAAGCTAACATTAAAATTGGTTGATGATTTGACTCTCCTTTTTTTCTTTTTTTGAATGGTCAGGTTGATGATTGACTGCCTAACAGTACTCAAACAAGAGCCAATATTCCACACAATTCAGGACCACTGCCACAAATATCTTTCTCAAGAAATTACTGTCTCGGGAAAATATTATATTTTCAAATTTGCAGTTTTCCTCTGGATTTTACTGGGAAAATGAAATTAATTTTTAAATAATTTTTTTAAAATTAATTTTTAAATAATAAAAACACAAAAATACAAATGTTCGGGAGATTTTCCCTGATGTTTTACATTTGTATTCCAATATTAGTGCGATTTTCTTGCAATTTTTTTGAACTTTTGATGACATTTGAAAAGATCATGATGTCATCAGGAAAACTATATTCCTGGAATGTATCGTGATATTATTATTGCCTCTATATTTAAGAAATACTTCTGATATTTGTGATAGTGGTGTTAGGACAATTTTCTTATTTAAAACAAAAGGAAATATTAATGTCTCCCTAGCCCTAGATAACATTACGGAGCAAAAAAGCAACTGCAATCATCCAAATTAGACAGAGAGATAAAGACATCAATGCATTTAGAGATTGAAACTAAAATAATTCAAATAATACATAGAATGGTAAGGGACTGTTACTTTTGAAATAACGCAAGAAATCCTCTAAAGTTCATAATACACAAACCGCAACACTACGATTCTTAAAGAACATGATTGCACCTTTACCAAATAGTATTTCCTGCAAAACTGACTTAGATTTCTCCAAATTCTTTAAATTACAAAGAACCTAAAAACAAAACTGCAGCTACACTGGGAAAACACCTCTCATGAATGGTAAGCATACAACAGCGCAACCAAACAGGGGAGGTTCTTGAAATTCCCTTACAGTTGGTTACTGTTAAAATGTATTCCTGATTAGACGTGGTCCATGGAAGAATCATCTAGGACCAGGGCACTCTGCTCCAGCCCAGTTTTATCTTGCAAGAGGTGAAACTTAATTAGAGGGATGTCATATGCATGTGACACAATGATGGTGTCCATCCACAATTTAAAGTCTTTTGAGCCAGATGGCTGGGACCCACCCATACAAAGCCACTGAGAAAGGATTTTTTTTTTTTCAATTCTGGATATTTTATTCTTCCCATGAATGCAGGCAGATCTTCTCGAGCAGCAACGGCCAGTCTTCTCCGAGCTGCTGTGGATTCAGCTCCATTGCCACCTTAAAATCAAGCAGCGATATCGGAGATCTTGTTTTTGGCTCGTGAGCAACATCCCCAGACCCACCACTACTTTGTATTTGCATGTGATGGCTGGGTAAAACACCATTAATGAGGTTCCCATGCGGCCTCTGTTTGTTAACCGACTGCTTTATTGGATCTTGACCAGACTTTAGCTCAATACATGACCTTATCAACTGCTTCAAATACACATCCAATCCTTTGTTCAACAAATTAGCACACTCAGTCGACACCCCATTAAGCCCCATTGCACCTGCCATCTGCTCCATCCGTTTCTTCAAATTCTCAGTATCAGACAATTCGCCACAGTCAACAGAACTAGCAAAATTACTACTACTACTCACCACAGGCAATGCCCTGCGGGCTCCACCCACACTAGCCGAACAGAAGGGGATCCCAAGAGGTGCCCGGACAGGGCTTCTTGTAGGATTTGAAGCATTGGCCTGATCTGTTTCTGCCCCATCTTCAACAATGGCAACATCTACTAGGCCCTTGCTATGTACAGAAACCGTGCTTTCTGGTGGTGATCTCTTTATACGTGGTCTTTTCGTAGGGGGTGGAAGGGAAATGTCACTTTCATTCTCAGGCTGTTCTGCAAGTTCTTGATGCTGCAGTGGCCTCTTTAAGTCGCATGAACTCCAATCCCCATTTTCCATGATATGTTTTCCAACAGCTTCCTCACTATCCACTGACAGATTAGAAGCATGATCAGTCTTCCCATTCCGTCCCAATGGGCTTGGTCGATCTTTGAATCTCCGGTCGCGAACCCCCGACCTAACTCTGCGTGGGGACATCGGCAAGACATGCCCATTCCCCCAAATTCGCGGAGATGGCAATGGAGTCTGAACTGGCAATGGCCCGCCTTCTGAGTACCCATCTTCCTTTGGCAGGGATCTCTTCCCAACCAATTGGAGCAGCTTCGGAGCCTCCTTCTCAGGGGCTGGAGGCGGGACCCGCCCACTACATGCATTCTTCAAAATGGATCGAATCAATAGATTGTGCAGAGGGAGATTCTCCCGCCCGAGCGTCAGAAAACATAATTTATCAAAATTGGCCTTCCCAAGCTTCAGACTGAAAAAACCGATTCAAGCAACTGAAATACCGGTGAGATCGCTCAGGCCCAATCTTCTTTATAATCTGAGCCTTCAGCTCAGAGAGATTTATCCGCAAGTGCTGCTGTGACGGCGGCGGCGGAGGCGGTGGTGACATCTTTCAATTCACAAAGTCCATAAAAATTGCACAAACCAGTGATCCTGGTTCTCAAAATCCAAAACCAAGCGAAACCCAGATTTCCTTACAGAATTTGAAACTAGGGTTTGCTTCGCTTCCCACCAAACAATTTCCCCAACTCCTCCAATTTCAAAATCTTCAAACCGAACAATGTGGGCCCAAATCTCATCCCCGCGACAAAACCCTAAAAACCCCAATTCAGGTATTGCACAGAGTCAGCTACTCGATCGTTTCAAAACCATAATCCCAATTCCGAATCAAAATCCAATAAGATCAAACCCCAGGAAGAAAAAAAGAAAACCCATCTCGGCGTGTCGTCCAAAACCCATCCGAGCGCATGAAAGACGAAATCTTTTCTGGGTTTCCGAGGCAAAACGCACCGAAACGGGGGTCGATCGGAAGAGGGGAGTTCAATGGGATTGGATCAAGTAGGGTTTCGAGTTCGTTCCATGGTTAGGAATTGGAAAGAAAGAGACAGTGAGATTGTGCAGGAAAATAAAAGAAAAACATAACCTAACCTCTTTTGAAGCTTCTGGGAGTGAAAAAACCGGCAGATTTCGCAGATTCCTCTCTTCTTCTCCTCCTCTGCACCTCTGCACCTTTGGTTATTGGTATCGAAATAGTCTGCTCGTTGCATGAGACCTCTGTTTTGGGGCTTCTTCAATGGATTTGTAGCTTTGGTGAATGCTCGTTGTATGAAGAAGCCTCTGTTGGAGACTTGGAGTTCCTTCTTGAATTGGAATTGCTCTTTCGATCGCTGCAACTCTCCCTCTCTCTCTCTCTCTCTCTCTCTCTCCCCCCTCTCCTTCTCTCTCCCCCCTCTCTATTTTTTAATATTTTTTCCTTTTTCTTTTTTTAAACTTGCTATATCAATATGTATGGTATTTAAAGATGTAATTAGTGGGCCCCACAAATTGATCATATGACCTGATCACTAGAATGGAGTGATGGAGAGGTGCTGATAGAGATCTGGGCCATCCATCTAGTGGGATCCATCAGATGATATGGTTGCAATCAGGGTTAGTGCAATGTTCCTTTAATAGTATATTATATGATGTATGGGGTCCACTCCTATACATGTCTCTCAATGAGAGGAGGCCAGTCGCGTTAGTACAAAGGAAGCTAAAAATCAATATATCTGTCCCAACTAAATTATCCTAGCCCTTGATTTAAAAGACTTAAAGTTTAAGTTTATTTTGAAGGCAACTTGTTCTTTTAGATTCTTAATAGGATGCTAATTGAAGATTCAATGAGTGTAAAACTAGCTTTGAAACCAGATCATAGGACGACGAGAATCTCAAAATGGATGTACTAATCAAATGGTGGCCCTCGGTGAGCCCTCATAGGAGAACATTCTCCATGTATTAGAGCCATGCTCATTTCATTCACGTAAGGATTTGGTGGCGAATTATAGTGATTAGAGTAAATCTAGACCCCATTTTTAAACCGAGTTCAATTCTATTTATGTGTTTCTTTTAAGCTTTAGGCTTTTTGGCCCTACTCAAACCGTTCATTGTGATTAGAACACCCAAAAACCTTTGTCTATAAAGTTTCTGAAATTTAAAAAAAAAATGAAATAGCTAATTTCATTTGATCATGGTCTTTTCTTCTTAATCTGAACCCTTCATTATTTTACGAACCCTCACTTTAATTCACAAAAGTTTTCATTGAATTCTGATCCATTCAAAATAAATACCCTCCAAATATATGAATACATTTATTTACACTCCAGTGAGTCTAGAAATCAGAAAAGTAGTTCTCTTTGGAGCCCCCCTTTCTTGACCCTGGCCTGTTATACCGTATATTTATTTACTGGTTTTGTTCAACAATCCCACTAATTACTATTATAATCTCCCCCTTCTTTGATGAAGTGGATTTTTTTTTTTTAACAAAAGAAAAAGGGACTTACTGTTTATCAAAGTTTTCCCTTCATTGGGTCCATGAATATATATATATATATATATATATAATATATATATCTTTATGGCCCATCTATGTGATTTCCATTTATTTATTCGCCAATATGTTTGCTCTTGAGACTATAGTATGACACCTGTATATTGTTAGTGATCCAAAGGGCGGGTCTCATTTTCCAGGGCCCAGCTTGATGATCAATTGGAAGTTTTGGCTTGATCCACCAAATCTAACATTGATCAGAGTCATCTTTTCTATGAGCTGATATTGTCTGCCCTTTTTGCATACATAATTGTATTGTTTTATTTAAGTTGCATCTTGGATCATCCTTTCACATAGCAGGGATGTTGTCAAATCACCCGTTCCATCATAATATATGGACTCGTCCTGCAACCCCCAATGGGGAATGTGAGCTTCTGGATCAACCCATTTTGACTCTTACAAGTCTATAATCCAATGCAACAATCACTGTTGGATTTGTATAAATTTCAAAAAAAAAATGTAGATTCAATCATATATATTAGTCAAAATTTTCATTCAGTAAGGCCAACAAAAATGGATCAAGACTATCAGTTCAATGCTAACTCCATGTACTGATACAGGCCCAGACCTCTTCTGGTCCATCAGAATAATATTGACCATCAGGTTGGATGCATGTGAAAAGCATAACTAATTGTGTTTGATTGATCCAACAATGAATATAGTCTGATTGGATCGAAATTGTATATGGTTATAGGCAAGAAATTACGCATCTGATGGACAATGCAGATTACCATAAAATAGGCCTCATTTCATTTTCGTTTTATTTTTCTTTTAATTGGAAGCTTGGCTTTGAACCTACAACCACAAGATTACAATAATAAGCACGTCCAATGTGCCATGAGCTCGTCATCAGATAAGATCATTCTACACAGAAAATTAATAAATCATCTTTTAGTCAGTGCTCTAATCACATTTTCCTCCATTCAATGGTCAATATTGCTGCCAGTAGAAGAGAGTAAATGCATGCTATCACAGATAAGGAGGTACCGCAATTCAAGTTTAGATCTTTAAGTGGACCCCACATGGATACATTTGATTTGCCCTTTGACTACATATGGTCAACCTTATATAATAACTCCTTTCAAGATAATATTATGTAGCTAGTTGTATACACATAAGTATACACTGTTTCTAGTAATGGGGGATAAAAGTTCAAGCCAAAATCAGACTCAACTAGGCTCGGTTCACTTACAGTTCACAAAGCTCGACCTTGAGCCGAGCCTGACCTTCAGATTCTGGATTCTTGCTTGAACTGGCTCGGTGCATTAACAGCCCCGGTTGGGAATTGCCGGGTTCAGTCGGCGGGCCAAGTCTACTTGGACTCATCCCTGCAGGTGAGGCAAGGCCCACAATAACTGCTTCATTCTAAGCCTTTGTTGGTCTCATTGTTCAGTGTAAGCACAATCCAGATAAACTAAATTGAGACATGAGATCCTTTCCCAGTTTGTTATAGCACAACTGAGTACTGACCACTCCTGCGAGCGCCCACGTCATCCAAATCAAGATCCTAAGGCATCAATGAATATGATGCACCCTTCCAATCTGGAGGTCCACTCAATCTCTTTTTGCAAAGTCCAACATGCGTTGTAAATGTGCAACAAAATGGATCAATTTATAGTGAGAACAGTATGCATTGATCAGAATGGTGAAAAGCTCATTAGTAAACTAAAGGCATGGTTTTGCCTCTCCTTTTTCTCCCTTTTCACCAATTGGAATTTGGAAGTCTATTGAGGGGGGAATAAAAGAGTACCCAAAACAGTATATACAAAAACAAGAAAAAAAAATCAAGGGAAATAGCAAACTGGGATCAAGATATTAAACATCTTCATTTCAAATCCAAAACAATACCAGGTTTGCTACAAAGGGCATAGAGGAACACCTAAATCTTTCATATAAACAGCAAATGAACTTTTCACATACCTCTAGTTCCAAATGAAATTTAAGTTCTAAAGTATACACAGGAGCAGCGACTACCAAATTTGGGTGCTTTTTTTTTCTTTTCTTTTTTTCAGGTTTTCTTTGATATGCCAAATGTTGCTCAAAGGCATCATGCACCGTTTATTCGATAGAACTGCTGAAGAATCCGCCCGTGACCAGAATATGACGGGAAAAATCCACAGCCAAGAACTGAGCCTGCCGTCCAGCACAAATGAACCTACAAAACCTGATTCCAAGTTTTTCATTCAGTGCTTAAGATCAAGAAAAGTATATGCTGGCTTGTGTGTTTGTGTGAGTGAATAGAATTGGGAGGCACAAAATGTATATTTAATGGCAACCGCAGTTGCACATGAATAGATTGGGAGGCACAAATCGTATATTTGCTGTTGAACAGGACCCTAAAAAGACTTTTCTCTCCTTTAAGAGAGTAGCATTCAGGTGAGGCAGCCTTGTGTTTTCACATTCCCATTGGAGATTAGTTAAAATCTGATGGTTGGCAACATGGAATGTGCCGCATCTCAATCTGCTGTTAAGCATGCCTATTGTCAGGCTCACCAATGAATTATGATCACCTCTACCTCTACTTTCAGAGTAACTTCACTGCATTATGGTTTCTACCTTTTACACTGGAAATTATATATTTTTTATTGCCAACATGCTACTCAGCATCTCAATTGCCTAATGTGTAGGCATATCTAAGGGGCTAGGCTCCTGGGTTCTTAAGCCTAGTTTCAACACATAGACTTGTGACTAGGGTAGTAATGACAAGTGTCCATAGCATAGTTGGAAGGGCTCATTTTACAAGCACGAGATTGCTGGTTCGAGTTATGTTACCAATAAAAAGATGAGCCTAGAGGTGGCAACAGGTTGGGTTCCGATTGAGTTGCCCACCAATGCTAGCAAGAGGCCCAACCTGAGCCCAACTAGTTGATCAATCAGGGTGAAATTGCCAGCCTGAAGTTCACAAATCAGTCGGTTTGGTGTGTTGGTAGGTCAGGTGGCAAGTTGGCACCAGTCCAAACGCAGTTCATTTTTAATCATATTGGAAATGCCAATCAAATCCCTACCTTAGCAGGTCAGGTTGGCAGTGAGATTAAATATCGCCACCCCTAGTCGGGGCTCATTCTGAGGTGTGCAGGTCGGGCAAGGCTTCTTTCAGCTCAGAAGCTAAATAAGTCAGGCCCCTGCCCATATTTTATTTTCTGTCAAAGAAAAGCATAATTTGGAATGGTGGCTGAATTTTACCCCCATAAAAAATGAGATTGGGTCGTCTGATTGAGGCTCAGCCGAACCCAGCCCAAAAATACTGGCAAAACCAATATTTTTGAACTCAAGTTAGACTTAGGAATTACCTACATTAAATCAATACACTGTGGGAACAGAGCTTTCATCCATGGAGAACCTTTCGAGGATCCAGTCGCCCGCTGCAATAACTGGATTGAACAGCACAGAGCTCCTGCCTTCCTCTCCATTCCTCACCAGGTTTCAAAGTGATTGGCTTTTCAATGGCTGCAGCTTCCACACACAACGTGTGCTTGTACTCATCATCCCCAAAATCTGGCATGGCCTTTGCCTTCCAGTCCCAGGGACTCCAAACCGCTGCAGGAAAAGGACAAACAACAGATATCAACTGCTGCAAACTTAGGCACAAAACTGAATGGAGTTCTGGAAAAAAAAAATTGGACAACCTTTGGTTAGTAACTACTTGTGTTTTTAACTTCAATGAAAGCATCAGAATTAAGATTTATAGGCAAGTGTAAATGCGACCAAACAAAAGTTATATGGCAAATGTATCTTAATTAAGAGTATGGTATCTCAGACACCTCGTCAAAAAAGAATCAACATAGCTGTGACAGTTGCATTTCTTCAGTGATATCGAAAAAGTTCATCCAGGTTCCCACAAATTAGCAATAGCCAAAATTTACAGGTTAAATGATCAGGCCATCCCATGACTATAATTTGATGGCCTGCATACAGACAGCTAAGAGAAATAGAACAATGGTCTATATTTCATATTCAATGTGGAAAAGTCATCCAACTATGGTTAGCATCATCCAAGCAAAGAAAGATCTTGGACGCTATGGGTTATCCATGATGGTTGCACCCACCAAATGATTGGTCCAGATCAGAGTTCATCCTGCAGAGTATAACAGTCCCACTGTTCTCCTTAAAGACAGTTGCATAAGGTATAAATGGCAGTGATTGCTTACACTTGATAGCTGATTGAAATGGGAAATGTGAACATATTTATAATATAGCCTACAATTATGAATGATAGAATTATTCTATTACCCCAAAAACAAATGCTACAAAATACCGCCTTAAACACATGCATAACAAAAACAGGTTGGCATGTTCATTCTCAATGTCTCACCAGCATCTGGAAGTCCATCCTTCCGTAAGACAAATGTTCTCTTCTTCTCATGGTCCAGAATGGCAATTTTGGGAGGTGTGCTGATGTAAATTTTATCTACTCGTTATGAAGAAACAGAAACAAAAAGAAGTACCAGTCACTTGGTACCAAGTTGCTGAACATGAATATCAAAAGTCTAAGTCAATACTCACTTCAGACTCAAATGTTAGGGCATCTCCCTGCTCTGTGAATCGCTCCCTATTCTGTAGATTGTTTACATAGTCGACAGTTTCCAATCCCTCCACTCTCACTTCACTAAACACAAGAAGTGAGATTAGAGACCCAAAAACCACAAATTTAGATTTTTTAACGCGAGTTGTATCTTAGAAAATAATAACATCAAAGCAAGCTCCTTGAGGTACAACTGTACAAGCATAAAATACCAAAATCAGATGAGAACTAGTTTTTTATGAGAAGAAAAGAAAGATGCATGATGTTTTGAATTATAATATCCTAACCATAAAACAACGAATGGATTTGAGTCTAATAATTAGAGCAAGGTAACCATATAAGTCTCCTATATCATCAAAGCCTCATCCCATCAATATAGGTTGGCTTTGTGAGTTCTTCATAAAAATTATGGACCTTTCTTGATCCAACCTTATCCATTTGTGTCCCACCACTTGATAGGTCTTGGTGCATATGTGACTGTCCGAAACCTCCATGCCTTGTGCCAATTTGCAGCTAGAATGATATAGACATGCCTGTCATCTCAAGCCATTGCAGCTCTACCTCCATCAGTGTGGCATGCAGCCATGGGGATGCTATCATCCCATGTGATCACACTGCATGCGTGTCACGGCCATGCCACAAGCTGGAACAACGACACTAGGCACCTAAGAGGCCTAGGTCTATCATGAAACTTATGATTACCTTGGCTTTAAGGAATATTTGATTCTAAGGTTTCAGCAATTAGGCAACAGTCCATATATAGGCCACCAGTCATGTCTCTTGACACCTACGAAATAAGGGCTTCCTTTCCTTCTTTAAACTAAAAAAACACCAGCACTCTCCTCTTTCTTCAATTAAACAGATCGAACTTACATTTATCGCATCTGTCAAATGAATTGCATCATTTTTTTTTTCAAGTCAAACAATGAATTTTAAGCACTATAAGTCTATAACTCCATGATTTTATGATATTTAAAGATTACAACAATTTTCGATAATTGTAGATTCCTTTAAAACTTCGCCTAGAGGGAAAGATAAGGTGATACTATTGCAGCTTAAGATACAGGACAACATATCTGCAAAATGAGGCCCACCTCTTGTTAACATAGAATGCAGAGTCAAAACACTTTATTGAACTAACTGGCCCAAATATCACTCAAACCCAAGTGATTTTCACCTTGAAACTAAATTCTCTTCACCCCAAGGCAAAATGTGAGGTCATAATGTGAAAAGATGGCCACCAACCTCAGTGAGCTATGTTATAACCACTGTTCAGGTTGTTCCCTAAATTATTTAAAGTTGTCTAACAAGATGGTCCGCCAAGGAGTGTTACACGCTATGGGGGACAATTAGGTATAAGGGGTGTTGGCCATAATGTCTCCGTTTGAGTTTGACGGGTCAGAGTGTGTCATGTTTAGCCTTTTTTTTTTATTGGTAATGTGACTTGAACCCACAACCTCAGGGTTGCAATAGTGAACATGAGTCCTTTTTATTCAAACTGATTTCTTGGTAAGGAGGAAACGGACATTCGAATTTGGAAGCCTTGCTATTCCGGGGGTTTTTTCAACCAATCCTTTTTGGAGCTTTGACTCCCAATTCCCAATCTCACTATCCATTCCCTTGCATTTGGAGGGGTTTAGCTCCTAGAGTGGAAGCTTTCTGCCTATAATGCCCAGATAGGGCATGGATATGACAGGGACGCACCATAGACACGGCAGGGACACGGATTTTACACGTAAAAAGTGAAGTATCGGATATAATATTAATACGACACAATACATTGCCCATTTTGAAATATCCGTGCATCATAGCTTTCTACTGGTTGATAGTAGCTGAAAATGTGCCGGCGGTGAATAATAATAACCACATTTACATCATCAAGCAGAAAATCATACTACCAGCAAGCATTAACAAATCTATCATGAATCCTTTCACATACCCGATATCAGAAACGGCAAAGTAAGTATGATACGCAAATTAGAAAGTGAATGGTTTCGTATCAGTATTTCGAATGCGTGATATCAACATCAGCACCACCAGTCCCAAGAGCTGCCCTCAGACGAAACTCATAGCTGCAGTTAACAGCAACTACAAGATAAATCCAAATAATAAGTTCCTTTCTAACATACATTTCATCATCATCAGTCATGATACTCCAACAAAAGACAAGACATTCACTTGCTAGTGACTATACCTGTGAGGCCAGATTTTCATATCATCTTCAGATGGCCCAAGGATTAAATCAACAAATGTCTTGTTGGAGCTATTTGTGGGAAAATGTGGTGAATCAGTGTCAATCCTCCAAATCTTGTTCCTAGCAAACCCATGTTGTTCAAGAATCAAGAGCTCCATGACTTGAAAACTGCAAATGCAAAGTAAGTTGACTTGTATGATATAGTCAAAAGTACAACATTCTTAAGAAAGTACCCCCCCCCCCCCCCCCCCCCCCCCCCCCCCCCCACACCCCAAAAAAAAAAATTAAATGAGAACATACTTGAGGAAAGCATATTGGAATCCCACCGTGTATGGTCTTTGGAGGCTTGAAGAAGGCCTGCACAAAGCAAGTGAACAGACAAGTAAAAACTACATCAAAGTCAACAAGACAAATATACATCTGCTATAATTTTATGATAACACGTGGAATAAAATAGCAGAATCACAGTAGGGGATTTTTTTTTAATTGCAACAATTAAGGTAAAACGCCTGAGCTTCAGGTTCGCCACTTGAGGCCATCACCACTCACACAAAGGTTCAACCATTGTAACAGTAGGTTCTGCACTTGAGACCATCAGTTTGGCAAAGGCCATAAATGATGCCTGGTAAAGTGCATGACCCTAGAGAACCAAAAGATGAAAATATTACTGCAAACCTTACTGCTCACGAAAAGCAACTCTTACCCATGATTCTTCCAAGAGGTCACTTGAGACCCCCATACCAATACACCTGCAAACAAATAAAAATGTAAATCATTTCTTATTTAGAATTTCACTTGTGTTTTATTGTTCAGTTAAACCATTTAAAAAATAGAGAGAGCTAAGAACGCAAAGAAATAGAAGTGGTAGCCCATCTGCGGTCATAATTGGGAACAGTCCAGGTAGTGAGGTGTGGAAGCATGAAAATAATGGGGACCACAGGGGTCTAAAAGGTCTCTATAAGACCTACTTGAGTACAAAACAAATGGAACCATCCAAGCAATGAACGTGCTATTTGAGGGCCTCAAAGCTGTCCAATCCTTAGCTATTACATA
Organism: Litsea cubeba; assembly: GCA_012931725.1. Taxonomy (NCBI): domain Eukaryota; kingdom Viridiplantae; phylum Streptophyta; class Magnoliopsida; order Laurales; family Lauraceae; genus Litsea; species Litsea cubeba. Next base: position 88,564,636 of record CM022948.1, on the reverse strand, counting down.
AAGACAGATGAGTGTTAAATTTTGTATATCAATTGGGGGGGCCTACAAATGGAAGCCAAGTGCGCCCCACAAGCCAGGTCATTCTGCATAGAATTTGATGCAATAACCATTTGAAATAAACCTAAAGCTTGTGGAGTAAAATGAAAATCATCCTTTGATCAGAAAGAGAATGAAAATCATCCATTTAATCTTTATGAACAATATAGGCTTTTTTCTAATTTTCTATCAGTAGTGAAATATTCTTAATAATTTTCAATATATCAAGTCATCAATGGTGTCAAATAATGATGCGGAACAGACCTAAAGTGAAAAGGCCTCAGCCCCATGGCCTCACGCCAGTCCTCTCATAAGAAAGGGAAGAAAGAGAAAAATACTCAAATCTGTTTTCATTAATTAAAGTCTAAGGAGCCAAAGAGGCTTTACAAAGCTTTAAATAGAGAAAGTCGACTCCTTAACTCAATCTCAACTGTAGAAAACATACTAAGGTCGAGATTAAAACATCTGCTTGACTTGTGGACCCTACTTACAACTCAATTAATAAATAAACCAAACAAAATATAAATGATTGGACTGGACAGGACCTAAAGGGCTGATTGACCCACATATCATGGGTCATCAAATAAACTCTAATGATCATGTCATTATTTATCTTTCCCACTTTGTCTCGTGTCCCTTTTGTCATTATGTTCAAGTTTCCGAACATGGTGGAAGAAAGTGAAATCAATTATCTGTTTCAACTCTTACATCTCTCTTTTCTGCTTTTTTTTTCTTTTTTTTTTCTTCTGAATGTTCTCTGTATCAGCTATCAACTCTCCTCCAACAGCAAAGAAATTGGTGGAAACTACGCCACATTTGCACAAGCCGAATAATCCAATCGATTTATTGGACAAGTTCCTAACCATTATTGAACATACATATAAACAGAAAACGACCAGCATTCAAAATTCAATATGCAAAAATCCTCCAATCAGCAGCTAAAATCATCCAACAGTGCACTCATGATCCATTACCTGTCCAAAGGCACCACCAACAATTGCATGTCTCAGATTTCAAAGAGAATACCATGTGCACAATGATACATGTCTTAATAATTAAAACCCCGTTTGGGTCCTCAAAATCCATTTGTCACGAACTCAATTTACCTGCAACTCTATTTTCAGGTAATCAGCAAAAGAACAAAACAACCATCCATTATAGGTGTAGGTGCAGAAAATAATGACCCACAATAAGAGGGAGCCTTAGAGGACTTATCCGATGATGATGATGACTGGGTGTGACTGGATACCGTCCGAAAGCCTGAAAGAGATGAACAAACGATCAAAGGACCCTGGCCTGGGCGGCGCAAGGCTCTCCGATGCCAAAGTCAGTGTGGGAACTGGAACAATGGAAGGAGAGGGAGAAGAGAGACAGAGTAACGGCTCTGTGTATGAAATTGTGCGTACCTTAGATGGTGGTTTGGGCCTCTATTTATAGAGTTTGGAACGTATCTTTGGGAGATACCAAAGATATTGTGGTGTGGGTCCCGTGATTCGACTGGGAAGTCACGATCAGCCCACATTGCATTAATTGTGGTCCAATCCAGCCCACTCTGCATTAAATGCGCGTCGGGTCAGCCCACGTCGCATTTAATGCACATCTTGTTGGGCCAGATCGTGTTGGGCGCCTTTGGCGGTAGGGGGTACCAGCGGATCTGCCCTCGGGCCCTGCCCTGATGTGGCCTCAGCCGCTGGATGCCGCCTTGTCAGGGATCTGGCGAAGATCGCGAGCAGCTGGATGTCGCGTCTGTCCCACTAGCTCGTGACTCTATCCCTCCACGTGCCTGGTGACGTGGAGGATGAGGGGCGTGAGTGGAGACTCTTTCTGGTTTCGGCTTCCATCCCGGCTTCTTCAGCCGAGGTGGAGCTTTCTGCCGAGATGGCATCCGGGGTGGCCCAGCCGAGGTGGAGCTCCCTGCCGAGATGGCGCCCGGGGTGGGCCAGTTCGGCGCTAAGGGCCCGGAGCTGCCTGACTTCGGCCGGACCTCCTGTCCTGGTGGCCGGGGTGAGCTTGGTGCCATGTGGATGGCACGCGGATGGCACGTGAGAGTGCTTAGTCTCATCTGATGGCTGCGATTAGCTTAATCCTGTGGTTCTGGAAATCTCCCCACACAATTGCCCCCTAGCTTTTGACCTCTGAAGTGTGCTAGCCTTTAGGGGTTGAAAGCTAGAAGAATCCGTCTGAGGATGCGGTGATCATCGCTTGGTGTCGCTTCGACTCTTTGAAGCAATAAATGCTCTGCCCTGTTCGTCTTGGGAACCGAGTTGACGGCTACACGCGTAGCTTCTGCGCTGATTGCGTTGTCTCATTGATGGGACGGGCACGGGCTTTGAAGTGTCTCTTCGAATTCGGAGGCGGTACCCAAATGAGGGTTCCCCTTCTACAAATAGGGCCGTCCCCTTCCTTTTCTCGCTTCTGATTCCTTTCGCCTTCGCCTTTACTTTCGATTTCTGCTCTGGTGCCTGAGATCTGTTCGAGGAGGACGACCGTAGAACGCGCCCGGATCTGCTCTTGATCTGCCTCTGTCCCTGTAAGTCGCTTTGTCCTTCTGTCTGGTTCTTCTTGGGGATTTTCGATTTCTAGGGTTTTTCTTCGTCGTCTCCCCTCCTAGACATGGGCACCCCTAGATTCAGGGTAGATACCGATGAGGGCTTAGCCAGACTTAGAGCTGCCTTCAGCATTCCGGAGGGGGTCCTCCTAAAACCGGCGGACCTCGCCGACTGTGCCTTGTATCGCTGCCACGGCGGCTGGATGCCGTTCCCTCTGATCTCCGTGATCGAGGGTGGGGTCAGGTTTCCGCTGTACCCCCTGCTTAGGGCTTGCCTTAGCCTTTGGTCCCTCGCCCCGGGCCAGTTGATGCCCAATGGCTACAAGGTCATCATGGGCACAGCGAAGCTGAACGAGATCTTGGGGACCAACCTAGGCCCTCACGACATCGAGGATACATATGATATCTGCAAGGCTGGGGAGGGAAGATATTATCTCCGTGTGAAGCCGCAGCGAAGGGGCTTCGTCCTAGCCTTGGAGGATTCAAGTAAGAATGCTGAGGAAGATTTCTTCTGTGTCTCGGGGGACTGGGAGTTCGGCCCAGGTGAAAGCAGGAGGCTGTCGGTCCCACGTCGCCCTGGGGAAGTCCCAAGTAATCATCACTGCTTTTCTCCTTTTTGCTTTGCTTACCTCATTGATGCCGAACTGATACTCTTTTTTGCCTGTTGAGCAGAGGCGGGTGCAAGGCGACGCCGAGCTGTTAGCGAAGGTTGGAGGAGGAATACCGACGACATCAACAAGGTTGAACGGTACAAGGGGCACGAAACCAGGTCAGCTTGGAAGCTGCTCGGGTATACGCCGAGGTATCGCGGCCACTACCAGAGGACCGGAGTACCTGAGGTGGACGAGACACACCCTGACCGTCCAACCGTATCAGTTGCGGTGTTTAGCGGGGTCCCCTTGACCGATCCCGTTGCCGACCGAACTGCGTCTGGTGCCGAGGCGTCTACTTCTGATCCGGAGCTGCCGGACCTGACGCAGATAGTGGACGCTTACTTCTCCGATCGAGGAGAGGACATGGAGGGAAGTTCGAGGGAGCCCGTTGTCAAGGACCTGGCTGCTAAGTTTAGGCAGAGGTCATCGTCTTCTGGGGCCCCATCGCCTGCCGGTACTCGTGCTGCTTCGGGTCCGGTGGGCGCTGGTGCTCCCTCTGCTCCTGCCCCCGCTCCGAGCGGAGGAGCCCGGCGACGCTCGCCGGACCACTCGAAGGAGGGGTCCCCGCCCAGGAAGAAGTCCAAGGCGGGGGAGAAGAGTTCGAAGGCTGATCTGCAGTCGAAGGGTAAGATTCCTGCACACTCCCCTGGAGCCAAAGCTCCAGCCGAAAAGGGGGGCGAGAAGAGCGCGCCGAAAGAAAAGAGTGCGCCGGCCGAAAAGAGCGCGCCAGTCAGCAGGTCGACTGTCGGGCCAACGCGCGAGCCTCTCATCTCGGCGGGGCAAGGGTCCGGATCGGCCTCCGGGCCCCGAACTGCCCCAGCACCGTGGAAGCCGAGAATGGAAACACAACCCGGCAAACCCCTGAACGTTGAAGACCGACTGCTGGGAAATGCCGAGGTGATCGGGGCCCTTGCCAGGGCCTGTGCTCTGCCACGGGATATGGAGGAGCACGAGAAGTTTGATGACGAGAGCCTGATGTTGACAGCGATCCAGGCCGACATCCTGGTAAGTGTTTTTTGTGTATTCTTTCAAGTGGCCTAGCTCGGATGTTCCTGTTTTGACCCTCCTCTTTTCCCTTGCAGAACGTGCAGAGGCTCCTAGCCATCCTAGGAAGGAGGGATAGGAACGCGTCGAGGGTGACCCGGCTGGAGTCCGAGCGGGAGAAGCTGAAGAAGGAGCTGGACGAGCAGCGGAAGGGAATGGAAGAGCTCAAGCTGGCCAGTGCTGGAGAGTCCGCTCGGTTGGCATCGGCTCTGACTGAGGTCGCCGAACTCTCGTCCCGGGCCAACCATATGAAAGGCGAGCTTTGGACAAAGAACAAAAGGGTCTCTGAGTTGGAGTCGGAGCTGGCCAGGTCGAAGTTTGAGTCGATGGCTGAGGTAACCAGGTTGCGAGGGGAGGTCTTGGCTGGTCGCGCTGAGAGGGAGAGGCTGGTGAAGGCGAACGGCGACCTGGAAAAGGAGAAGGCCTCTCTTCAGTCCGAGGTGCAATCCGCCTTCCAGAGCGGGGTGGATCGTGCCACCGAGCTGTATGAGAAACAGGTGGAGGAGATCACCGCAATCTTGTTCGAGGAAGGATGCCTGGCCGCACTGAGACGTGCGGGGGTCCCTGAAGACCACCCCGTCTTTCAGGACCTGCCGAAGTATTCGGACCTGGATCCTGAGCCGAGCTCCGCACCTGCAACCGAAAGCACCCCGGTCGAAGCTCCTCCAGCCGTTCCCGCTCCGGACGACGCTCCAGCTGCCCCGGTCTCGAGCGATGCCCCAGTCGCCAGCGAGGCTTTGGCCGTGCCTCAGGGTGAGGCCTCTTCTGCTCCTGGTTCGGCTGAGGGTACCAGTTGAAGCCCCTCCTGCCAGCGACGCTCCAAGCGAGGTCCCTGTCTCGGCCGAAGCCCCTGGCCCCTTGGGAACGGTGATTGATCTGGTCGAATCGCCGAGACCGGAGTAGCTCTGTCCCTTCTTATGTACTTGGTCTTTCTTTTGTAACGTTTTTGCTTCTCAGCTTTGTAACACTTGGTCTATTCAATGAAAGTCGAGCTTCTTCACTTGTGCATTTTCTTTTTGCAATTGTCTCTCTTTCATTTCTGGATGTGCATTGAATGGTATTGAATGCCTTTACTGTGTGGCGTGGCCCTTGAGGTAGGAAGAGTCAAACGGTCCTCATAGCTGTCAGTGCCTATTCTCCGTATTCTGGAGACCATAAATAGCAATAAACATGGTGGCACGGCTGACGAGGGAATCGGACGGATGTCTCCACGTGGCGCCATAGGGATCGCTGGTCAACAGCCGTGCATCCCCAGTAACGCGTGGGAGACTTCGCCCTCATAACCTCTTTCGGAGACCGAGCCCTTCTTCTTCCTATAAATAGGGATGGCAAGCTCGCCATGGGAGAAGAAAAGAAACGGAAGTAGGATGGCTTAATTCACTTAGCTGTAGGAACCATGTCTGATAGACATTCTGTAATCTTCGATCCGGGGGGAACCCTTGCGCCTGTGGACGGCTTTCTCCAAGGGGGGACGCCCGTCGTGGTCTGCGCGCTCTCTGAAGGAACTCCCCGTGGACCACGCGCTCTCTGAACGCGGGTTCATGGCCATCCGTCCCTGGCCAGACAGAGTGAGGATGCGCTGCAACGCAACCGGGGGACGGTGGCGCATTCTCGTCCGACACGGTCCTGCGCGACCGTCGTACGGAAGGCGGGATTGAGGCCCCGCTGGACCTGGGGTTTCTTCAAGCTTGGCTGGTCTCATTGACCGGAGGGTGTTGAAGAGCTCAGCGAGGTCCAGGGCCTTCGAACTGGGGGTGCTCTGTAATCGCTTTGGTCTGACCAACCAAAGCGCATTATAGAGCTCAGTGAAGCTCAGGATCACTCAGAACCTCCAGGCAGCGATCCGGCGTTCTCGAGCCTTCTGCCTGATGAGTCGGTGAAGATCATAGTCTCCCAGTTTTCGCTTCATTTTATGTTTTCAGAGGACTGCGATCCTCCTTTTTGTACTTTGCTCTCTGTTCTGTGACCTTTGTAGTGAAGCAGTTTTCAATGAATAAAATGCCAAACTGTGTACAATGCTCTTGCATCGTCTTCTGTTTTTCGTGCACTATTCTGGAACACTGTTATTGTGTTGTGTTGAGTGCTGGCACTGACCTCGGCCGAAATGGCTGGCTTTGGCCGAAATGGCTGGCCTTGCGCCGAGGTGGACCCATGCCGTGGCCGAGAGTGAGTTCGGCATGGCCTTCTGAGGGGTGTATGAACCCGGACTTCAGGAAACTGACCTTGGCCGAACTGCCTTGCGCCGAGGTGTGAGGGGTTTATGAACCCGGACTTTAGGAAACGGCTGAGTGTAGGAACTCCAGACCGTTCCCAGGGCGGTAGACCCTCGTAGAGTGGGATGAAACCTGATTTTAGGAATTCGGCCGAGTGTCCGAACTCGAGGCCTTTTCCAGGGCTGTTAACCCTTGTAGAAGGGTGAAGACCCTGAGTTTAGGAATTGGCCGAGTGTCCGAACTCGAGGCCTTTTCCAGGGCTGTTAACCCTTGAGTGTGTTCCAAACACGGGGACTTTAGGAAAGGCTGAGTGTAGGAACTCCAGGCCATTTCCAGGGCGTATGTACCCGAAGTGTGTCCAAGACACGGGGGCTTTAGGAAAGGCTGAGTGTAGGAACTCCAGACCATTTCCAAGGCGTAGAGCCTCGATTGTGTCCAAGACACGGGGCTTTAGGAAAGGCTGAGTGTAAGAACTCCAGGCCATTTCCAGGGCGTAGAGCCTTGATTGTGTCCAAGACACGGGGCTTTAGGAAAGGCTGAGTGTAAGAACTCCAGGCCATTTCCAGGGCGTAGAGCCTTGATTGTGTCCAAGACACGGGGCTTTAGGAAAGGCTGAGTGTAAGAACTCCAGGCCATTTCCAGGGCGTAGAGCCTTGATTGTGTCCAAGACACGGGGCTTTAGGAAAGGCTGAGTGTAAGAACTCCAGGCCATTTCCAGGGCGTAGAGCCTATGCTGCCGGAGTCGACCAGAGAGACGACAGATTGATGACAAGGCAAAAGCTGCTTTTATTGATTCTGAGATTCATTACATCTTTAGAAATAAAATTTCTTCAAGTGGGATGCATTCCATGGTCTCGGCAGTGGCTTGCCTTCTAAGTCTTCGAGCTTGTAGGCTGACTTTCCTGCCAGTGAGACTATTCTGAACGGGCCATGCCAGTTCGGGGCTAGTTTCCCTTCGTTTGGCTCTCTGTCGGCTGGCAGGGTTTTCTTTAGCACCAGCTCTCCCGCGGAGAACTTTCTTTCTCTGACATTTTGATTGTATGCCCTGGCTAGCCGTTGCTGATAGTCGGTCAGTCGCAGGGCTGCTGCTTCTCGTCGCTCGTCTGCCAGCTCCAGCTCCATCGCCAGGTTCGTCTCATTTCGGCCTTGATCGACCAGCTCTGTCCTCAGGGTAGGAAGGCCGATTTCCAAAGGAATGACTGCCTCCATCCCGTAGGCCAGAGAGAAAGGTGTTGCCGAGGTGGACCTCCTTGGAGTTGTTCTGTATGCCCACAGCACGCTCGGAAGCTCCTCTGTCCATCTGCCCTTTGCCTTGTCCAGTCGCTTCTTCAGGCCGTCCAGGATCACTTTGTTAGAGATTTCTGCCTGGCCATTACTCTGTGGATATGCCGGGGTGGAGTAATGGTTTCTGATGCCGTGCTCTTGACAGAAGTCTTTGAAGGACTTGGAGTCGAACTGAGTCCCGTTATCCGAGATCAGGGTCCGGGGGATGCCGAACCTCGTAAGGATGTTTTTCCAGACGAAGTTCCTGGAGTCCTTGTCCGTGATGGAAGACAACGGTTCAGCCTCTATCCACTTCGTGAAGTAGTCCGTAGCCACTATCAGCCATCTCTTGTTCCCTGGAGCTCGGTGAAGAGGCCCCACAATGTCCAGGCCCCATTGAGCGAAGGGCCATGGGCTGGAGAGGGGACTCAGATCCTGTGCTGGCTGATGGAGGGAGTGGGAGAACTTCTGGCATTTCTCGCATTTCCTGGCGTAGACCTGGGCGTCCTTCTGCATGTAGGGCCACCAGTAACCCTGGCTGATTGCTCTGTAGGCCAATGACCGACCTCCTATATGGCTGCCGCAGATTCCTTCGTGGATCTCATACAGGAAGTCGTCCACCTTGGTCGGGTGGACGCATTGGAGGTATGGACCTGTGAAGGACTTCCTGTAGAGTTTGCCTTCGGGAGAGAGCCAAAACCGAGCTGCCTTGAGCCTGATCTTGTGGGCTTCAGTCTTGTCCTCAGGGAGCTGGTCGTCCTTCAAGTAGGCGACGATTGGATCCATCCAGCTAGGGCCGGGGTCAGCACAGAGGACAAGCCGAGATGAATGGAGTTCTAGACTTGACCTTGATACTGACCCGACCTCGATGGTCCTCTTCTTTCCTGCTTCAACAGCGGAGGCCAGGTTTGCAAGCGCATCTGCATGCGTGTTGGTATCTTGGGATATTTGCCTGACCTCGGCTTTCTGAAAATGGGAGAGCAGTTTTTTCGCAAGGGCTAAGTAGGCCGCCATCCTGTCGTCCCTGGCCTGATAGTCTCCAGCGAGCTGGCTAGTTACCAGTTGAGAGTCGCTGAAGATCACCAGGTGTTGGGCTCCAAGGATTTGGGCGCTGTTCAACCCTGCAATCAGTGCTTCGTACTCTGCCTCATTGTTTGTGGCTTTGAAGTCCAGGGTGAAGGCCTGTTCTATGACCAGTCCCTCTGGCGATTGGAGAACTATGCCGGTGCCAGCTCTCTTGGAGGTGGACGATCCGTCAACAAAGATCTTCCATGCCGAGGTGGGACACTGTTCGGTCTCAGACTCTTCTGGCTCGTGCCCTGCGCCCCCCAGTACCGTGCCGAGCTGGGTCGGAGCCGGGTTGGGGGAGACGAATTCCACTATGAAGTCTGCCAGAATCTGGGCTTTGATTGCAGTTCGGGGACGGTACTGTATATCATACTGCCCCAGTTCAACTGCCCACTTTGATATGCGCCCTGAAAAGTCAGCTTTCTTGAACACTGAACGGAGTGGGTGCTCCGTGATCACCACAATGGTGTGGGATTGGAAATAATGGGAGAGCTTGCGGGAGGCACTGACGAGAGCCAACGCAAGCTTCTCCAATAGAAGGTACCTGGTCTCGGCATCGAGCAGAGTCTTGCTCGTGTAATAGATTGGCTTTTGAACTCCCTCGTCCTCCCTGATGAGGACGGAGCTCACTGCGTGATCCGAGACCGCAAGGTACAAATACAGAATCTCCCCCAAAGTTGGGGTGGAGAGTAATGGTGGTGACATTAAATAGGTTTTGAGTGCGGCCAATGCCTGGTCGCACTCGGGGGTCCACTGGAATTTCAGATTTTTCTTTAAAAGCTGAAAGAAAGGCCTGCACTTATCTGATGACCGGCTGATGAAGCGATTGAGTGCGGCGGCCATTCCTGTGAGCCTCTGAACTTCCTTCGTGGTAGAGGGACTCTGGATGCCCTGGATGGCAGTGATCTGGTCTGGATTGGCCTCTATCCCCCTCCGCGTTACCAAGCTGCCGAGGAACTTGCCAGAGGCTACGCCGAAGGCGCACTTGGAAGCGTTTAGCTTGAGCTTGTACGCGCGAAGGATGTCGAAGACTTGGCCGAGATCCGCCAGATGGTCGCTGGAGCGCACAGATTTGACGACCATGTCGTCGATGTACACCTCTACCGATCGGCCGAGCTGGGCCTGGAACATTTTTGTGACGAGGAGCTGATAGGTCGCCCCCGCGTTCTTCAGCCCGAAGGGCATCACCTTATAGCAATAAATGCCGCGGGGGGTGATGAACGATGTTTTCTCCTCGTCAGGCTCGTAGAGCGGTATCTAATGATAGCCTCGGTAGGCGTCAAGGAAGCTCATTCGGTCGTGACCAGCGGTGGCGTCGATCAGTTGGTCAATCTTTGGGAGGGGAAAACTGTCCTTAGGGCAAGCCCTGTTCAAGTCGGTGAAGTCCACGCACACCCTCCACTTCCCAGTTTTCTTCTTGACCACCACCGTGTTGGCCAGCCATACCGGGTACTGGACTTCCCGGATGGCTCCTGCTTTTAGCAGGTTGTCGATCTCTTCGACGACCGCATCTGTCTGCTGCAGCCCGGTCCTTCGGGCCCTCTGCACTACCGGCTTGTGGTCGGGGTCGACATTGAGCTTGTGGCACATGACCTCAGGGTCGACCCCAGGCATTTCGCTTGGGCTCCAGGTGAAGACGTCCACATTCTGCATCAAGAACCGAGAGAGTTCGGGCCTTTCTTCGTCTGGCAGCTGAGTGCCAATCAGGAAGAACCTGTCTGGGTCCGTCGGGTCTAGCCTGACCTCGGCCAGGTCCTCGATGCTCTTCTTCTCAGGGTCCCGGCCGATCTCATCGAGGCCTTTCTCGAACTCGGCCAGGTTGACGCGCTCTGGCTCCTTCACTGCTGGGACTGCGGCCAGCATGCACTGCCTAGCCTGCTGCTGGTCTCCCTCCACTGTGATTACTTCCATCTTGCCCTCCTTATTCTCAAGGACGAACTTCAGCTTTTGGTGGAGGGAAGAAGGAACTGCCTCTAGCTTGTGGAGCCACGTTCTGCCCAAAATGACATTGTAGGGAGAAGGGGCGTCCACAACCAAGAAGTCGGCCAGCACGGATGCTCCGCCAACTCGGGTTTCCAAGGTGATCCTACCCTTGGGATAGACTGGCATGGCGGATAACCCTAGCAAGGGTGCTCGGACCTCCGTGAGGTCTGCTTCGGAGAGTTTCATCCTCTTGAAGCAGTCGTAGTAGAGGACCTCGGAGGAGCTGCCGGAGTCGACGAGGATCCTCTTCACGGTGAAGTCTCTCAGCTTCATGGTGAGGAGCAGGGGGTCGTTGTGAGGGACCTGGATTCCCTCTAAATCTCGATCCGAGAACGAGATGGCGGGTCGGTCGCGGCGGGCTTTCTTGGATGCCGGAGCGAGTTCGGCTTTCATTACTTCTTTCCCGTGCGAAGCCCGCCTGGCTTCGGCACGGGCCTGAGAGCTTCCCCGGGACGAGGAAGCGGGAGCTGAGGACGCCAGATGGATCACGTTGATGATCTTCTCTGAGTCCTCGCTGTCTGGAGCCTGGGCTGCGCTCTGGTGAATCCGGCCCTCGCTGCCGCCGGCATCACCTGCCTTGATGAACTCTGGGATGTGGCCCTCTTCGGCCAGCTTCTCCAGATACCCCTGCAAAGTCTTGCATTCTTCGGTCTTGTGCCCGTTGCCCCTATGGAAGGAGCAGTAGAGCTTGCTTCGGGGGCCTTCGGTGGGTTCATTCTTCATGGGCTGAGGATACTTGAAGAACGCCTTGGACCTGATCTTGGTCAGGATGCGGTAGATCGGCTCCTTGAAGACGACGTTGACGCTCTGACTGGCGCTGGAGGGAGGTCTGGGCTTCCAGGTGCCCCCAGACCTGGACGATGAAGGCTTCGCCGAACTAGAGACCCAGGCCCGCTTGGGCTCCTGCTTCTGGGAGGGCCTCCCGCCTCTCTGCCAAGGCTGGCCACTCTTCTGCTCGGGCTCCGGATGCCCGTCCTGATCCCTAGCTCGGATCTCGTCTTCCTCCTGGGCGATGAAGCGCTTCACCCGGGACATCAACTCTGGCATGGATTCTGGGGAGTCCCCGGCCAAGTTCTTCCGCAAGTCGTGGCCGGGGATCAGGGCATGCTGGAAGGCGTAGATCGCTATCCCTTCCCTCGTGCCCTCGATCTGGCTGTGGACCGCCCAGAATCGCTGGGCGAACTTGGCGAGGGTTTCGCCCTGCTTCATTCTCAGGGCGAGGAGGTCCCCTTCCTTCTTGGGGACGACGGTGTAGGCTTGGAACTTCTTCAGGAAGGAGAGCTGGAGCTCCTTCCAACTGGAAACCGACTGCTCTGGGAGAGAGCAGAACCACTTCAGGGGGAGGTCACCCAAACTGGAGGAGAAGATTTTGCAGTTTAGGTGACCCTCGTTCCCCCAGATGGACATCTTCTGGGAGAAGTGTCGGAGGTGTGCGGATGGGTCGGACAGTCCGTCATAGGGGACGAACCGCGGGACGGAGAACTTTCTGGGCAAGGGGGTGCGCTCGATCTCTTTTGTGAAGGGCGAGCCCCCCAGATCAGTGTGACCACAGATCTGCTTCTGGTCCCGCATGTCCAAGTTGTGCTGGAGAGCCAATCTGACACGTTTGTCAAATCGCTCTTGCTCATCGTCCTTCTCTGGAGTCTGAGCTCTGGGCTTTCGCTTGGGATGGCTCGGGCTACGACGGCTATGAGTTCGGCCGTCGCGGCTATGGTGACTTCGGCTGTTGCTCGAGCCTTCGTCACGGACCTGGCTCCGTTTCTGGTCCAGATGATTTCTGAGGGTCCTCGCGGGGAGGCTGGGCTGCCCTGCTGGGGGCGTCCTTCTTCTTCCCTTGAGGCTCAGAGACCTGCCTCAAGGAGGCGGTTTGCGCTGCCCTCAGCTGCTGTTGGAGCTGCTGGAGCTCTCGGACTAACCGCTCCTGCTTCTGGAGAAGAGCGTCTTGGGCTGCGACGTCTCCTCCAGCGGCTGGAGGTTGATAGCGGCGCGTCTCCTCTACGGCAACAGCTTTATCTTTGCGGGGACGCTCGCGCCGGTGCTCGTCGCGTCGGGGTGGCACGGTTTCGTCCGCTGAGAGCGAGGCCTCGACTCCCTCTTGGAAGGGGATCTCGACAAAGAGTTGGGAGCCCAGGCGACCCTCGCCTACGGATGTGCCTTGGACCGTTCGGGACCGTCCCTGAGGAGGGACGTCCGTTGACGGTGCTAGCCGCTCGAGGATTGCCCTCGAGGACTCTCCGCCCTTCTTAGCTTTCGGTGGCATGGCTTCTGAGAGATTGAGGTTTAGAAGGTTGGGAAGGTTGGGATATTACTTTCCCACAGACGGCGCCAATTGTAGGTGTAGAAAATAATGACCCACAATAAGAGGGAGCCTTAGAGGACTTATCCGATGATTATGATGACTGGGAGTGACTGGATACCGTCCGAAAGCCTGAAAGAGATGAACAAACGATCAAAGGACCCTGGCCTGGGCGGCGCAAGGCTCTCCGATGCCAAAGTCAGTGTGGGAACTGGAGCAATGGAAGGAGAGGGAGAAGAGAGACAGAGTAACGGCTCTGTGTATGAAAATGTGCGTACCTTAGATGGTGGTTTGGGCCTCTATTTATAGAGTTTGGAACGTATCTTTGGGAGATATTGTGGTGTGGGTCCCGTGATTCGACTGGGAAGTCACGATCAGCCCACATTGCATTAATTGTGGTCCAATCCAGCCCACTCTGCATTAAATGCGCGTCGGGTCAGCCCACGTCGCATTTAATGCACATCTTGTTGGGCCAGATCGTGTTGGGCGCCTTTGGCGGTAGGGGTACCAGCGGATCTGCCCTCGGGCCCTGCCCTGATGTGGCCTCAGCCGCTGGATGCCGCCTTGTCAGGGATCTGGCGAAGATCGCGAGCAGCTGGATGTCGCGTCTGTCCCACTAGCTCGTGCCTCTATCCCTCCACGTGCCTGGTGACGTGGAGGATGAGGGGCGTGAGCGGAGACTCTTTCTGGTTTCGGCTTCCATCCCGGCTTCTTCAGCCGAGGTGGAGCTTTCTGCCGAGATGGCATCCGGGGTGGCCCAGCCGAAGTGGAGCTCCCTGCCGAGATGGCGCCCGGGGTGGGCCAGTTCGGCGCTAAGGGCCCGGAGCTGCCTGACTTCGGCCGGACCTCCTGTCCTGGTGGCCGGGGTGAGCTTGGTGCCATGTGGATGGCACGCGGATGGCACGTGAGAGTGCTTAGTCTCATCTGACGGCTGTGATTAGCTAATCCTGTGGTTCTGGAAATCTCCCCACACAATAGGTAACTCAGGTTATTAAAACGCATGAATCATCATCTACATGTAATCACGAAGATCAAAACAAGCACTTAAAACAGAATATTTTTCGCTTCATCTCGTAGCAGATAAGCCAAGGGAAGACCAGTTAATTGCTAAATATGATTCGGGGTACTTTTTCATCCGGAATCAACCAAAATTACCACTCAGATTGATGAAGAAACTGGAAAAATAACTGCCCATTAGATGTCATTAAGTCTATTCAAACAAGCTTCTTCCTTTATCTCATCCCATGGCATGTAATGCAGGGAAAAGAACAGTAGCCCACTAAACACGATCTGGGGTACATCCAAACGCATCCCTCGTGCAAAATCGAACCAAAATTACCACTCATATTGATCAATAAAGTGTGGGAATAGAAAAAAAAAATCCTAAAGAAAAACATGCGCAGCAACAGGTCCGAACAAAGTGGACTGGTGAGAGAAAGTGCAAGTCTTAGAAAAACTCGAGTTGGGTTTTGGTTTTTCTTATACATGGGTTTGTTGCATAGGAGCGTTTTTGAGAGGGGAGAAATGGAAATACCTCTGCGGAGCTGCCTCGGACCTCTCTGAGGACGACCTTTTCGAGGCCATTGATGGCTCTGCAGAGCCCCCCTATCTCTCGACATCTCTCTAATCCGATAACCAGAAACAAATCTCCCACAAGAATCAAAACGAAATGGATTCAGTCATTCAGAGAGAGAGAGAGAGAGCGTTTTGGAAAGAGTGAGACTGAGCACTCTCGGGTGTAACTGCATTCCAAGTTTCACTGCTTTCGAGGCCGTAAAATGTTGTAGACTATCCAAATCCGTGGCAGTTAACGCTTACCAGTTTGGCACTTTACTCTTAAAATCAAGTTGAGTGAAGTGAAATTAAAAATATGAATAAAATATGTAGTAGGTAATGATGACATTTTGTTTTTAGTTGTTTGGGATGAAATATTGTTGACTTTTGGTATGGAAAATGGAGTATTTTTGTCTTTTAGTGAGTAATTATAGTTGCTTTTTGACTTTTTGTTGGAAAAGATAAAGGGAATTATGGTAAAAAATGCTTTGGATGTGATATTGTACTTGACTTCACTCCACTTGACTTTACAGGTGGGTGAACCAAACTAGTAACGGTTTTTTTATTTTATTATTATTTTTTATTTTTTTATAGGAAAAACTACCGAAAAAATCCCTTTACTATATTATTGATAGGATGACAACCTATTAGGAGTTTAGAGACAGAAGGGGTCTTTTGGGTGTGTTTTAGTCTTTTTTATTTTTTTTTGTCATTTAGGACATTGTCGATATGGACCACTCTATACAGGTTGTTATTGATTTGCATAACTCAAATAAAAAGTGGGGTTTTCTTTGTTTGTTGCCGGTACTGCTCTAGAGTGGTGGATGTGGCTAGGGGAGGCAGGGAGAGGGATGATATGAAGAAATGGAGGGCGGCGATCATGGAGTCGTCTTCGTCGGAGGAGGGAGGATCGCCATGGAGGGAGGGAGAAAGAGGAGGGAGAAGAGGGGAGGGGAGACGGAGCCAAAGTTGTAGGAGGAGAAGAGGAAGAGGCCCGGGCCTATAGGTGGTGGGGGAGGGAGGGGATGAGGGTCAGGGACCTGTAGATCCAAGGGAAGTGAGAGGGGGCGAGGTTGGATGATCCTTAGGTGAACCTGCAGATTCAACGTTAATGTCGTCTTTTTTTTTTATTCGCAATATTATCGATATCGACAACTTTAATCTGTTCCAGCAGCTGCTGACTTACAACTTTTAATTCATCCTACTGACGAAACTAGTCGATATCGACAACTTAATGTTGTCGCTATCGACAAATCTTATCTGTTTCAGCAGCTGCCTACTTGCAACTTCTAATTCATCCCACTGACGAAATTAGTCGATATCGACAACTTTTATCTGTTCCAGCAGCTACCTACTTACAACTTTTAATTCATCCCACTGACGAAACTAGTCGATATCGACAACTTAATGTTATCGCTATCGACAACTTTTATCTATTCTTGCGAATTCCGAAGGCTGTGGAAATGACAACAACAGCTTCATGCAATTCATAATAAACAACTCATTAATCAATCCACCCCCAACATAGCAAAAAACCCCCCCCCCCCCCCCCCCCCCCTTCTCTTTTTTCTCCTCTTCGGCTGCATTTGATATGCTTGTCACTCCTTTATCAATCATTCTATATACATGCATTCAACCATTCTATATATATATATATATATATTGTGGAACTCTAACACATACATTCAACCATTCTATATACAATCTATAAAAAGTAAAGAAAAAATACCATCAAACGCAAAGTATACATGATCCAACAAAAGGATTCTATGTAGAAATACAATATAGTTGCTGGTTTGCATGGTTTTATAGTGTGAATCCAATATATTGAACCCAACTTATGGTCACTAGGAATGTCTTAAAAAGCAAACACCATGGAATAACATATGCCACCGTTCAACTATAAGACACATTACATCAAACACCTATAGGGCAACAACATATGCCTCTCTTTAACTACAAGACATATTTCATCAACTACAAAGAATCCATAAATTGGTATAGTTTTAGAAGAGAGAATACAAAAAATATCCTAGACATGTAGTTTACAAATCTCACTCTACTTAAGAGGGATCACAAAAAAAAAAAACCCACCATCCATACAACCAAAGAATCAAGCTTACATTTAATTTCTAGTGATTTAATCTACACATAACATAAACGGGGAAAACAATCATCATTCCCCAAAAGACTTCTGATGGAAACATCTAAAAAAACCCTAATTTCCCAAACAACTCCAGCAGAATCAAGAATTTCAATAGGCTCTCGACATTCTTCAATTAATAGCCCTTAATCCCCCACGGCACAAAGACACCAACAGATTGTTACAGGCGACCACATCTACAGCGCAACCTCTCTCAAGCATTTTGTCGAACACCCTCAAAGCGTCCTCCCCATTTCCATGATCGTCCCATCTCTTCATCAAAATGCTGTAACTCTTCGCCCCTGTCTCGAACTTCAACTTCACCTCCCCAAAGAACTCCTCTGCCTGCCCAACAAGACCATTTCAATACAGAACCGAAAGCAAATGATCGAGATCGTCAACGCTAGAGGTGGCAAAATATGACCCGACCCACCAATCCGACCCGACCCGTTTAATAGGCGGGTCGGCCACGGGTCAAGTATTCATGACCCGCCATTAAGCGGGTCGGGTTAGAGTTGACCCGCTTAACCCGCATAACCCGTTTATTTAAGCCAAAATTGAATTTGATTATTTTAATGCATAGGTTTAAAAAAAAAAAATGGACCTTAACCAATTCAACCCCACGCTTTTATTAATGGAAAGCAAGGTAATGCGCATCAAATGATTGTTGAAATGAGATTAGACCAAATTTGATCTTAAAAGTCAGTTTTGGTCAAGCACGGAATCATAGTTGAGTCGATTTATTTACTAGATGGATGTGGGTTATGCGGGTCGACCTGTCCCATATAACCCGCAATGGTTATGCGGGTCGGGTCGGGTTAACCCATGGTGGGTGCGGGTTAGGGGTTTCTGACCCGTTTAATAAATGGGTCGGATGCGGATTAGACCTGTGTAACCTGTTTAATAAACGGGTCCGACTCGTTTAGTACAACCCGACCCGATTGCCACCTCTAGTTGACGCGCGCTTGGAGGCCGAATTCACCCATCTTTGAAAAAGCCCTAATGGCATCCAGCGCGCAACTTCGCACGGCAGTAAGAACTGAACATGACCCAGAAAATGTCCGGCCTAATCTCGACACCCCCATCTCTCATCTCCGAGAGAAAGTCCCAAATCAAAGGGAATTCTCTGCAACTGCCCAAAATATCCACAAGGATGTGATAGCTCTCTCTGCTGTGGAAGAAACCCGGAACTTTGGCAGCCCAGTGGAAGAATCGGTGGCTCGAGATTGAGAGATTTCGACGGCGTTTGAGGACTTGCTCGACGGAGTTGGTGGAGATCTTGGAGGAGAAGGGTTGGAGGGCGGATTTGATGTCGCGGTGGGGGCTGCAAAAATCGCTCAGGACTCTGCAAATTTCGTTCACGTCCTCAGCTATTGGATTGGGGGGTTCTGAGGCAATGGGTGAAGAGAGATTAAGTTGTGGAGAAAGAGTGATTCTAGGAAGAGAAGTAGATATGGGGTTTTGAGAGATTCGAGAGATGTGAGGGTTTAGGTGGTGAAGGAGATGATGGGTTAGTGTTCTGATTCGATGGCGGGAAATGAGTAGTACTCAAACAACCATGACCGGGGAGAAACTAGGACTTCCCATTTTTAAATCTTTCCTTCCTTCCTGAAATGGAACGAGAGACCCTTCCTTGACCACAAGTTGCAGTCGATGAAAAAGGTCTATATGTATAAATGGTTTACGCATATTGGTTGATATCGACAACTATATTGTCGATATCGACAACATCGCTAAACGATAAAAAAGGACACTTGCCGTCTCTAAACTCTTGCTGGGTCCTTTCCTTACTCATGGCTCACTATGGGGATTTTTCAGGCAGTTTTCTATATATCATGTGGCTCAATCAACACTTTTCACACGTACTATCCTCCCCGAGTATTGATAAATTTAAGTTTTATGTTCATCCAACTTTTTCGTACTGTTAGATTTAAATATGATGTTTTCAAACTATTAAATTTTAAGATCATGGTTAAAAGGTTAGGATGATATTATGAACTCAAAATTTTGTATATAGATAGTCATCACATTTCCATCGAATGGACTTCCATGATCATTATGCATCCCTGTGAGTCCAACTAAGATAGGAGTTTTCTCCTAAAAAAGCACCCCATTGCAGTGTAGTGCAATTTGATTTGATTTTAATTTATATCACAGTGTGTCCAAAATTAGGGCACATTTGTATTGCTTATTTTCTGTATTAAAAAGTGAGAATTGTAGAAATGCTTTTCCGCACTGAATCTATATCAGCCACCCCAACCCACCCACCACTATTATAGGTGGGTTTGATAGACATTGGTTGGGTATAGATTTATAAAATTTGACTCAAATCAGGCATAGGACATCTTTGAGTCTTGGTTGGCCTACCCCTTTTATAACTCCTTAATTTTTTTAATTGGATTATCAATGAATATTATAATGTCCATTGATATATATAATGGCTATTAAAAAAGGAAAACATTTTAGTGATATACGAGTACTTTCGTAAATATTTGCACCAAAGAGGAAATGGGATTCCATCTCTCCTTAAAAAATAGCCTGCATAAACTTGTCCCAATTTACCATAACCAATGCAACACTCCTTATTAGGTTGATCACATGACTTTTATGTTTAACTACATTAACTTTTTTTCCATTTTACTTTTGAGAAAACCAAATGTAAAACCAAGTGTGGATAGTGTGTAAGAACATGGGCAGACCTAAATAATGCTACGCGGGTCAAGATTAAAAAAACTCCTTAATAATATCTTAAAAAGAATTTATTTTTCTTATTTGGCTTCTTAATCTGACCATTGCTCGTACAACTAAAATAAAAATTCTGAATCCGCCATTATTTATTAAGAAGACATTATCAATCCAAAGGACGAGCCTTAAAAGCCCCCTCACCCTTCACAGCCAGGGGGGATGGCTCCATGGGTCAAGGAGAGAAGCCCAAGACTGCAGACCGGCCCGACGGAACGGCCCAAGAGAACATGAAGCTATTAGAAAAACAAAAAGTCCAAGGACTTATAACTTCATTGCTTCTGTTTCTCTTTCTCCATCTCCGGAGTCCGGAGTCAGGGCAAACGGCCATGGACGAACGGCGACAACTCTCTTTGACTGTGGTATCTCTCTCTCCCTCCTGTCCTTTGGTTTGGGGTTTCTTCTTTCTTTTTGTATCTCTATCACCCTTTCTCCATTTGTTCAAAAAAAAAAAAATTTTTGTTCGTTTTTGGGCATGTTGCATTGTGTTAGGTAGATGAGATCCTGCAATCTCCTGATTCAATCTATGGGTGGGAGGACACTTTGATCGGTCTGAGCTGATGATTTTACACTCCCCCATTTGGGTAGACATTAGACCGAATCTCACACGAGTTGTAGTGTTTTATACCCATGGATCGATCGTGTATTAGGAAGGAAATTGAACTAGATATTATCACCTATGTCAATTTAATGGGGTCTATATATGTATGTGTTTGTGGGTTTTTTTTTTTTTTTTTCTCAATTCAACCCACTTTAATTTAAGCGTTTTTTTTTTTACCTCATTCATGTGTCTAAGACATGGATACTTAGACACATTGAGATCATTTGGATTTTTTTTTCTAAATGCATATATGCTATGTAATTTGTTTCATTGATCTTAGTAATGAATCATGTGTTGAGTTCTTATATTCAATTACTTGTATCTCCTGCTCAATCATAACCGACCCACACGCTCACACCTCAAATAGAAAATGTTGACTGACAATCAACTCAAAGAACAAAAGGCACAATTTTTCGCCGTATCCAGCTTGTTGAATAAAAAGTTGGCAATTTTGTATTATCGTAGAACTCAAAGAACGAAAAGCCACAATTTTCGCCGGTTCCAGCTTGTTGAATAAAAAGTTGGCAATTTTGTATTATCGCGGCTTTTTATTACCCATCTTATCTCATGATTTTTAACAACTAATATTGGTGATTGTACAGATTCCACAGCAGGTGGAACAACTCAAGGGACGGGCATGGCCACTAACAGGAGAAGTGGTACGCAACTAGAGTCTGATTTCTGTTTCCAAAAGAAATTGTGGGAACGAACATGGACAAGTTCCTACTCTTAGTGCCCTTGGAAAATTTAACACAATTTAAACCATTGAAATTTGGTTATTGTGTTGCTTGGCCTTAATTGGCAGTTGAGAATTATTGCATTTATATTTGAGAAAGTGATTCATAGGTTTGGTGATTGTGCTAGTGACCACTGTATATCTTTTGGTACTGTAGAACTTTATGCAAGAGGAAGATTTACGGTTGGAGACTACTCAAGCAAGATGTAAGCTTCTTTAAATTAAATTTTTGATATTGATTTGGGACGAACCTGTTCAGGACTTATTTCTCTCATTGATATATTTTTGAACTTGAGCTTCTACATTTCATTGCAGTGTCAAATTTACTTAAAAGGCATGAAGAATTAACAGAGCGCCTCTCAAGGTATTCTGTGTGATGCGCGACTATTAAGTATTTCCCTTCTGGTGCAATGCCTTTGTGTCTTTATATATCTCGTTGCAATGTTGACACCTTGATATTGGTTGTTTATGATTCATGCAGTTGTTTTATTTTTCACTTTTTTTGAAAGTACAGGCAGGTGCTTTCCTAATGCTATTTGTTTGTATTTTTATAGAGAGGCATGGGGTTGACTTTTTATTGAAATGCATTAATAATTTAAATATACCTAACAGTCTTCTTTAGCCATCAAATCCTACAATATTGTTTCTTCTTGTACAACGGCCACTGTGGCCACTTCCATATCATATCCTTTGTGATGTATTTTATATTGATTGTCTTTGTTGCCATGGTAAATATCTTTCCAGTCTCTCTCTCTTTTTTTTGTTGGTTTAAAAGATTGTTATTATGGAACATGTGCATCTCTCACATGGCACATATAGTTGTTGACTTGATGGAAGGTTTCTTTGCCTACCATAGGGACTCTGACAAGTTGATTTTTGAGCGTTTACAAAAAGAATTTGAAGCTGCACGAGCTGCACAGACTGAAGGTACGCCTTACATGGGATTTTTTTCCCCTCAATGGCCCTTGTTTATTATTATTTTTTTCTTTATGAGCTCTTTCTATTTTTACTTTTATTTTTGCTGGTTTGCATTATAGGTACTTCTATGGAAATGACAATTCTTGACGTAGAAAAAATCCCACATGTGGCGTTCGTAAATGTGTGAAGGTGTAATAATACATCATTCAGTTGTACTTGCTGAGCACCATAGAATATCAGCATATCACCTTGTAACTTGGTAGCAAACTTGGTCAAATAAATGCAGAGTATATCCTAATTAGATCATCAATTAGTCATATTTGAGATCAGGAAGTTGCAATTGTGTTTCATATTTGTGCAACTGAGTTTATCCCATTAAGTTATAAATGAAGAAGTTATGTCACCCATAGAAAAGAAGTTATAAATGAAGAAGAGATCTATTCGCAATCTCTCTCTTCTCACATTCATTATTGGCAAGCACTATCATCAAGGGAGAGATTGATATGCTTTTTTGAATGGATTTGAATATTTGATCTTCTTCCATTGAAGAATTCTTCCTTTTTAAACATCAACCTTGAGGATCTTGATGCAGATTGGGATCCATGGTCCACCCAGATCTCGCCTTCAAAGCATTAAAGGACCAAGATGAGCAATAAAATTTTAATGTTATAAAAAAAGATGCTCATTAACTTTGCCCATGTGAAAACTAAGGCCACTTGCCATAAAATAAGAAAAGAACCTTTTAAATTTGTTTAAATAGGATTTTTTATTGTTTTTTTAGAGTGGGTCTTTTATTTTAGCAAGGACTGTATTTAGGCAGGCAATGGAGTGGGATTTGGTTATTATTTTTTATGGAAGTTTTGGTTTTATGGAAAATTTTGATGTGAGGCTTTGTTGAGAGGAAAACTCTTCCTGTTCTGTTTGGGCATGGAAGAAGCCTAGACAGGTCTTCTTCTCTAGTATTTTCTGAATTCATCTTCTATTTTCTGCTGCACTCCAGGCAAGGTGAGATCATTTATTTGATTCTGTTTCCATTTCATGCATAAATCTAAGTGGCAAAGGTTTAGAATGTGGGTGTGCTAGATCTTACTTATCTTGCTTGAAACTGAAAGTTAAGCCACCCAAATTCATTGGTTGCTTGACTTCCAATGAAAGTGTGTCTATCTAGTTTCAAATAACTAGATGCTAAGACCTATTATGCATTTTAGCTGGCCGAATTCCAATGGTTTGGGGACTGTTTTATGCACCGCTATGTAGGAATTTTGGTACAATGTTTTCAAAGGTTGAGGTGTGAGACAAGTCATTCCAATTGTTTTAAAGGCGAGACTTGAGCCTTAACACGTGGGTGATAAGCTTCTCGAGTGTGCTCTTTTTAATAAATATTAATTGCATAGAGTAATAGAGGAGAGCCAAGTTTGTCTTTTATGCCTTTTTATGAATTAAGTAGGATCGACTTAGGTTAATTCCATGTACATCAGTCTTAAATTAAAGTCATTGAAGTTCTTAAAAATTACACTTTTCCCCTCTTTTTTCTTAAAACGAGATGTACACTGATACGGAATATAATTGAGGTGCATCCGTCATCTGGGGCATATGCCTCAAATATGTCTAGAATGTAAGTGACGTGTAATCCCTGAATGTAAGTGACGTGTTAGATTTGAGCCCTGATGCATTTTTGGGACATCTTGCCCCAATGTGCGTCTCAAGGTGTAAACCCCATGTGCTTCTAAAACACTGTCTCAGAGTTTGCAATCTAGGATCTCAAAATTAATAATACTTGGTCCAAAAGCCTTGATTTCAATTAGCACTAATTAAACTACCAATGGTTTTTGGTGCTTCTCAAGTCAGGTTCTTAGCCCAATTTCACTCACGTGGGCTGGTTTAACAAGCTTCACCAGCTGTCCAGAGTTACCGTGCATCTTGTAATACTTTTCTTTATGCCATTATCCACATGGAACTCATTATCTAAATCCATAGCAGAGTGGAACATTTCCTCAAAATAAAGATCACAAAATAAATACATAAATAAATAAAACACTGTAAAGTTTCAAAGATCCTCTTCAACTGCAATTGACGTCTATGCATGTTTTATGCATATATGGCATTGCAATGTTTCATGGTATTTGTCTTTACAATTTACCAAAAAAAGGGTCAATGGAGATTTAGAATATTTATGAGGTGTTGTTAGAAGGAGAAGGTGGTGTGTCTTGGGTAGTTGTTTTGGTTGGTTCGTTTATAATGAATGGAGTGGATAGTTAATATGGGCAATGCTAGGTAGAAGGACCAAGAATTGGGTTGGTTTGGTTGTGAAAAGTTGATTCTGGATGATGAATAATGAGTGAAGATGTTTTGTGATGGGTTGAAGTTGCATGGATGGGGTTTTGAATGGGCACAATTTTGATGCTAAGACGTGGGCATGAATGGGAAAGGATATCCTTTGTGTGTCTTTTAGGGAAAGAGAGGAATGACTTTATGTCTTTCTCTAGTTTGTGCGGTTGAATGGGTTAGAAAAGACAACAGGCCCCTTTGTCATCAATTCAATGATGAGAATATCTCTATTCTGAGAATAGGCTGTGCTGAGAATGATTATATTATGAGAATAGGCTATGCTCAACTTAGTTTGGCAATGTTTTATCAAAATTATTCCTGAAGAGTAGAATTTTATATTTGGTGATGTTCTTCAAAGATCTGCCTTTTAAATTGATTGATCTTGACATGAGTTTTCACTTTCAGTTGTCTGCTATGCATGCTGTGCAAGTATGGTCTAATTTTGAGCCTATTTTTTTTCTCCCATAAAGTTTATGTATTATGTCATATACTTTGGTTGTTCAACTTTTTCGCGCATCTAAATGAAAAGCTGCTACTTCTTTTTTTTTTTTTTGCAGAGATATATTTAGATGGTGAACAATGGAATGATGGGCTATTAGCCACCATTAGGGAGCGGGTATTACTCTTTTCGATTTTTTGAAGTTAATTTTCTTCACTCATCTCACTCTCGTTTCTTTCCATTTTTTTTAATATTGTTCGGGCCCATGTTATGATGACCAGTGAGTGAGATAGGTGAACAGGCAAATATAGAACATTGGAATTTGAGATTAATTTCTTTTTTAGTCAACCAATATCAGTTAGAACTTCTTTTAAAAAAAATATCAATTAGAACTTATACATTTAATTTCTTACAAGACCTTTTAGCATAGTTAGAATGTGCTTATTGTTGCAACCATGAGGTGGCTGGTTCCAGTCATGTTACCATTACAGAAAAAAAAAAAAAGAATAAAAAAGCTTTCTAAGAAAAGCAGTAGTAGGCTATGTTGTTTGGTTACAACAAAGTGCTATGGTGTTTTGCAATGTCTGTGTAACACATGATCGACTAATACGTTTTTCCCCCTTTTCGGTTCTTTTTAATTTTTTTGAGGACTGTATTTTATCTTGTGGTTGTACTAGTTGCTAATGAGTTGGTACTTGGTATTATGTATCAGGTCCACATGGAAGCTGATAGGAAGGCAATGCCAGCACAAAAAAACATCCCACTAGATCTTCACTTAAGTGGAAAACCTACTTATAAAGTTGGAAATAAGGTATTACTTATTTAAACATTTTTTAAAAAATTGGGGATAATTAAGATGTGTATTTGTGTATGCTTTTTTTCTGAAAGGTGATGAAAGATTTTGTTAATTGGTCAAGCAAACAAGGGAATAAAAGGGGCCATTTATCGAGATGGTCTATGGCTCAAAGGAAAGGCAAAAGCAAACATTACAGCTGAAGGAATTTTATAAATCAAACATATGGCCATCTTTCCTAATTATTCCCTTAGCTAGATCGTCCGCCTCAGCATTAGCCCCTCTAAGTGTTGGATAAAGACACATCATAGCCAATGGAGAGATCCCTCATTTCATTCAGCCAAGGTCAGATTCTCTATGGGCCCCATCACATGTTCTCCTCCCACTTAATGGCAAAGTAGAATCACATTCTATGACTAGAGGAAATGCTCCCATGTTACTAGCCTTCCTCATCCCTGCCAACATGGCAAGGATTTCTGCTTCATTGATGCTTCGAAAGCTATCCAAACCAGAAGAGCTTGAGGAGCTTCTCCCTATGTATAGTGTGTCATCTCTAATACCCCATGGCCACCAGTTTTGAAGTTGAGTTTTCAACAACTCTGCAGTGGAGGCTTCTAGGGGGAGCAAAGGCTGATGATCATAGGCTTTGTGCTTACTCTCTGAAAAAAATTGAGGAAGTTGCCCATGATATAGCTCTTCTTCTAATAAAATTAACTAAACATTTGGCACCAATCTTCTTATATCAAAACATCTATTGTTCTCCTTTCTTAGAGACCAAATTGTCTCAATGGACGATAGCATCCAAAGGAGTTTGCCTCAATGAAACCGAAATCAAAATTGCCATGCTACAAAGTGAGATTCAAGACAAGACTTCATTTGAAACTGCCTTGGCTATGTAAAAGTTGATGAGCAAATGTTTCATTGTTTGTTCACCTCTCAAGCAAACGGGACATCTGCTGACAATAACCCTTTGTCTACTACTTGAATGTTCCATGGTCAAACTGCCATCTTGTCACTAACACAGCCTAGATTAAAGGAATTACTTACATACATGGGATAGTACATTCGTCTACCTAGCTTTAAGGAATTACTTTCATATATGGGATAATACATTCGTCCCAGCTTGGTTGTGCAAATGAGCATAGAGGGATTTGATATTGATCATTCCAGATACCAATCTGGTCCAAACTCTGCAATCCTCCCCAAACCCCGGGGAGAACATAGCCTCCCCTAACTACTAAAGAAGACGATAGAGCTGATCAATCTCCAAATTTGTGAGATTTTAATGAAACAAAGGAGTCTGTGTTGCACCGAGATCAAAACCCTCCACACAGTCTGCTTGATTGGAAGCAATAGTAAATAGGCACAGGAATCTGATTGCAAGGCTTACATCTCTATCCTATCGTGCCCATCAGAAAAAGGGTTTGCTCTTCATTTCTATTTCTGAAGTGAATAGATTGGCCGGAAGATCCTCTGGTCCTCGAGATCCATATGCTAAGAATCTGAACGAGATCCTCATGAACACACTGATTGTTCCTTTCCACTTATCTAGAGAATACTCTTTCCAAAGGCCATTACCCCCATCTCCTAGGCACCACAACTATTTCCTAAGAAGGGCTTAATTATATGCTTTAGTAGTTTAATACCTGACCCACCTTAACAGCAGTATTTTCATTGTCTCCAAAGGAAGAAGATGATCCTTCCTTGTGTCCACCATACCTTTCCATAAGGAGTCTCTTTGAAGTCTTTCAATTCTCTTTATCACTGACTGAAATGGGACATCAAAAGAGCGACGTGAAATAAACCTGTAAGTTGGATAGAGCTGCTTTTAAAGGCTTTCTTCTTTCCACCCAAAGACAATTATTTTGCCTTTCATGCAAACAATATGCGCGATACTCTCTCCACCTCTGGATCCCACAAGGATTGCAGGCATCACCTATGAATAAGGATAACCTAAGTAAGATGCTGGCAGGTTACTGGTTTGCACCCCCGAGTGTAGGCTAGGTCCTTCAATAAGGGATTGCTGACTCTTAAAACCAATCAATTAACTCTTAGCAAAATTGATTTGTAAGACACCAATGCATTCTTCGTTGCATGGTGTTGGTACCTTAGTTTCACAGAAATGCCCTGGGTTCGATCCCTGGGTCTTCAAGTCTAAAGTAATACACCTGACCAGTAGGCCAACCTCAGAAAAAAAAAGGAAAAGAAAAATGATTTGTGAGTCCAAACCTGCTTCGCAGCATGTAAGCATTTCTATAATGTTCAGAATCTGATACTTGTTTGCATTGCAAACAGCTATGTGTCGTCAACAAACTGGAGGTGAGTGATTGGAATCTGCTGTCTCCCATGATAGAATCTCCAAAATCTGTTTTTCTGGTATTCTCATAGTTCTGTTTAGAGCTATCCTTACTATAGTGAAAAGGACGGGTCAGAGAGCTCCCTTGTCTCAAACCCTTTTATGCACAAAATAACCATTTCGGATATTCATTAAGGACCATTGGAAGACTTACACTCAAGGGTCCTTGGAGTTTGGCAAAGAGTTTTCAGATACTATTTCCCTTGCAGGTTCCATGTTCGAGCATGAAACGAGAATAGAGTTTTACATTTTGAATTTTTCGGATACTAGTGAAGGCTTCTTTACTGGTTAAAAAAAAGTGAAGGCCTCTAGAGGCAGGATTCAAGATTGAGATGGAAGCGGTTTTGGCAATGAAATGGGCCGGCTTCAATTTTTCTCTCTTTTTGTTGATTGACATTTCGGGGTTTGCCATAGGTGATAGGTCTCAATTTGAAACTCAGTTCAGGTTGGGGAATGCTTTAACCCTTGAAACAGGGCTGAGATTTGGGTTATAGATCTAAGATCTGAAGTGGCACAGTTGTTGGGATGGGTTTGAATGTCTCCAATATGTGATTAGAGATGATGCAAGGCAGGGCTGTGTCCTCCATATTTCAAGGCAAGGCTAGTGAAGTTGGGTTTTTTGGTCTAAAATGGTATTCATACAAAAAAAAAAAAAATGGTATTCATACAAGAATGTTGACTTTTTGGGGAAAGTTTTTTTTTGGAATTTTGAAAATGATGGTTCGAGGGTGGTATACTTGCAGATATTGGGGATGGAATAAAATTCTGATATAGTGGGGTAGTGGCAATAGATTTGGTTACAGTAAAGCATGTTTATATTCTGCTAGGTAGATGGCAGAGAAGGGAAAACTGAGAATGGAGCGCAGAATATTGAAGAAGTGTTTCAATAGTGGGACCAAAAAAAAGAAAAGAAAAAAAGAAGTGTTTCAATCGTGGGCTGGGGAACAATTATGGTGGTTGAAATGGAAGGTTTGGTTTAGGAATAGAAGTTAATGTTTGGTGGTGTTGTAGCTTGGGACTTTGGGTTTGTAGATTAGGCTATGGTTGTTGCAAACAGAAAGATGGTGCAATGACATCTATGGATTTAGGTTTAGATATCAATTTCTTAAATTTGATGCTGAGACAGTTTTAGAGGCCTTTACTAGGAAAAGAAGAGTTCACTGTAGATGTATGGCGGTGGGCTAATTTGATGGTTCTGCTAGGGTTTAAATGAATGATTATACTGGCAGATGGGTTTGGATTTGGTTCTAGACATGTTGAGTTGAGGATAAGGTATTTGGGATCATAATTTATGTGAGAGAGAGAGTTTGAAAGGAGTTCACTGTTGATGTATGGTGTCAGGTGAATTTGATGGTTCTGCTAGATTTTTTTTTCTTCATATTCTGCTAGAGTTTGAATTGACTAGTTATAATGGCAGATGGGTTTGGATTTGATTCTAGGCATGATGAGTTTAGGATAAAGTATTTGGGATCATAATTTATGTGAAAGAGATTGCGATGATGGTTGATTCAAAGGGAGAAGATAAAAAAGAAAAGGTAAGGTAGAGAGATTATACCTGGAAGGGGTTGTAAGCACATGCAAGTTCATTCTACAATGACACCCTTTTTGTAGATTGGGCAACTATTGGTTGTGCCAATCTGCTTAAGGGTGTCCAGTAGCTATCATATCCTAGATTTGCTATTGTTTGTGTCCTTGCAATTAGTTGATTACACCGGAGATGCCATTGTGATGCTTTATCACTTGGGGATTCTGACTAGGCAAAGCCATGTTCTTGATTAGAGAGCAGAGGAGGATCACCAACTCAAGGAAATACCTTTTTCTTTTTGAAATGGAGGAGGAACTTTTACATGCCGATTGCCTAAAGATTAACGAATTGGAAAGAAATAGCAACTAACAAAATCCTGATAGATTTGGAAAGATGTATGATTGGATGGGAGTGCGTCCTACGTTTAGATTGTTCCCTAGGTTGCTTTGGAGTGGCTAATAAAGAGTCTTGAACTGGTGATTGTTATGCAAGTATGGGTGAAAAAGTTGTACGGGAGGTGTCATTGAGAAGAGTCTAGCTTCACTCCTAGTACTCTGATTGTGAGTCTTTTTTTTAGTTTACTTTCTAATGTGTTTATTTGTAGGCAAGTAGCGGATACGAGCATTTGAAACCTTGCCCATTTGAAAGTTTCCATCATTTCTTTTTTTTTAGGCATTAGATCTGACGTTGGTGGATCATCCTCCTTGATCGCGTGTTTGGCTTCTCAGGTGGATGCTTTCTGTTGGCTGGTGGTTGCAGGGAAAGTGTCTGAAGTGGATAATGGTAGGAGGTATATAGTCTCTGTTGAAATCTTGGACATATGCTTTATGTGTGGAAAACAGCAAAAGCCAATTAATCATTTTTTATTCATTGCCACATCTCATTTGGTATTTGGAGTTATTTCACCAAAAGGTGTGGTATAGCTTGGTTTGCCCTTGGCTTTTTAAGTGAAAGGGCTGTTGCTTGGAGGTTGGGTCCTTTCCATGTGTGTGGTTTGGTGCTTTGGCGGCTCATTCCCTTTGTTATTCTGTGGTCTATTTGGAAGGAAAGGAATGATAGAATCTTTAAAGATTTAGTGGCTTAAATCTCACTTTTCATAATTGGGAGAAGTGTATGAATTTTGGCCCAAATGAAGGAATGAAGATGGAATTGTGATCTTCTCCTTTAGTCGGGGGGAACTAGGTCCATCTTGTATAATTCTTCACCACAACAAAGGTCAAATGATTCTCATGTTTTCTAAGTCAGTTGGAGTTAACAATTCCAATGAAGCAGAGGTGTTGTCTACTTTAGAAGCTTCGAGGATATATTTGCTCTCATTTCAAGTCTCATTAATCTTGGAAAGTGTCTTGGCTAATACAACTTCATGGATTGCTTGTGAGATTGTGGGACTGTGGAGATTCTCAGTTCTTTCTAAATGAGATCAAATCCTTGTCTTCTTCTATTAAGGTGGTATTTTGGCATGTTCTTTGATCAAGAAATGAGGTGGTGGTTATGCCAGCTAAGGGTGCTTAGTGATGAGTGATGATTCTCTTCATGTTCCTATTATATAGTTTGTTTTGTTCTTTGTCTGTTTGTGTTTTGGAAGGATCGGGATAATGCTCTTATACCCTAGGAAGCACGGATACATAAAAAGGGGTCCCAAATCCGTATCTTGGTCGTATCTGACACGGATACTCCTGGATACGCCCTGGATACGTATGGGATATGCGGAATTCGTATTGGGATTTTTTTTTAATGCTGGATATGTGCGGGATACGCACGGGACACATTTTAAGTGGGTTATAAAAAAAAAAAATGGGGGAGAGGAAGAAAACGTGGGAGAGAAAAGAAAGGAAAAAAAAAAGAAGAGAGGGAAGGAAAAGTTCCGCTGCTGTCGCCGTTGCCGTTCCGCTGCCGTCGTCAAACCCTTGCCTTGGCCGTCGCCGTGCCGCTTGCAGTTGAAATCAAACCCAAACCGAGAGTGCTGCTGTGCCGTTTCATCTCCACTTTTAGGTTCTTTTCTCTTATTTCTTTCCTTTTGTTTCTTTTTTTCTTTTCATCTGTATTGGTTGTTTTTTGTTTCTTTTTTTCTTTTCATCCGTTTCATCTCCACTTTCTGGCTATTCTGTTATTCTAATCTAGGGTTTTTTTTTTCTTCCCCCCTTCTCCCTTTGGATTTTAGGGTTTGCTGATCTTCTGTCTTTGCTCTTTTTTTTTTTTTTTGCTGCTGCTTTTTTTTTTTTGTAATATGCTCTGCTGCTGTTGATTCATTTTTTGTGTGCTGCTTTTTAGTTTGTGTTCTGCTGCTACTCTTGTCTTTTTTTTCTTGTTTGGCTGTATGTATCCTAGCTTTAAGACTAATAATAGATATATGCTGCTACTGCTTCCTTTTTTTCCATTTTTTTCTTGATGCTATGCTGCTACTGCTGGTTTGTTGCTGTCTGACCACAGTGGCTTCCCCTCTGTGTCAACGGAACATCTAAATCCCCCCTTATATTATGGGATTCTGCTATGCTGCTACTGCTGTTTCTTTTTTTTTATTATTATTATTTTTCTTGATGCTATGTTGTTGTTGCTGTTTCTTTATTTTTCTTTGTTCTTGATGCCTTGCTGCTGCTGCTACTGCAACTTGTCACCTGCCGAAGTTTAAGTGGATGCATTGTATGTTTGTTTGGGTTACATGCTTATGTTTTTTGAACTTGGAAGTTTGGAAGTATCGAATGTAATGTTTAATGATGATTAAATCAATGAAAGTGCATATTTTATGGCTATTTTGATTGAAATAATGTTAGATTTTTATTACATAGTCATATAAAAAATATTAAAAAAAAAAAATCAACGTATCCCCGACGTATTGTATCCTACTTTTTTGAGAAATGGCGTATATGCATATCCGTGTCGTATCGTATTCGTGTCCCGTATCCGTGTCCGTGCTTCATAGCTTATACCTTTGCCATCTGCCTTCTCTTTCTTTCCTTATCTAATTATGTAAAATTTTTCATGAATTTAATTTTACCAGTTATTGATAACAAAAAATCAAAGAGTTTGTTAACTGATTAAAGAAATCATAGATGAAGTGTCTTGTTGCTTGGGCTTGAAAAGGAATTGGTGCTTGGACCTAGGTCTCCACGGTATATACTTCCTTATGGACTGCATCATAATATGAATGTCAGTCTGTCTTGATTATGAAGTTTTGACTTGGCAAAAGAGGGGCTAGAAGCAGCTTCTACTAGAACCAAGTTTGTGATGTTTCAATTGTTTGATTTCGATCCCAGTGGTCAAGCTTGGCTATAAATATACTTCTTTGCAAATCATAAAAGGAATAAAGTGTTGGCAAATGAAGTGCATCGTTTAAATATGACTTGGTCAGCAACATGATTCTTGATTTCCTTAATTAATTATATTTTGATGGAACTTGTTGGGTTGAATTTTCAACTCATTATCTTTTGATCAGGTAATTTGTTGTTTGGAAGGGGCAAGGATTGGGATACAATATGAGACATCTTTTGCTGGTAATCATGAAGCACTTTTCTTAGTTTTACTATGTTATGTAAACTAGGGACTCAAACTTGACATCTTGGCTCTGATTCAAGTTCAAACTAATTGGGTAATTTGGGTATACAGATTTGTTTTTCTTGTTCACAAAAAAAATAGTTAGACTTGGTTTGGTTTGGTTTTTATTTTTATTTTTTTTGGTTGGACATTATGTTCGAATTAGATTGAAAATTACAAATAGTAAATAGTGAAAAACTCAACCCTTGTGAATTTTTTTATTTTCATTTGGATTTCAGGAATTCTTGGGTTTTGAGCATATAACCCTACTTTCTTTCAATATTGCGTGGGTGAATCAATTGTTTTGTGCTATTTACGTGTGAGTTCTTTAATTATTATTATTTTTGTTTCTTTGATTGCTTTTGAAGTTTGTAGTTCATTGGATGCTATGCAGAGGACTGACCTAGGGTCAGATTGCATCACATAAGTTTTGGAAATATTTAAGATTGGATAGATGTTTATAAATACTCATATTGGTGTTGCTCTACATACCAAAAATGCATTTTCATCATGGCCAAAATGCACTCATAAAAAAATTGCCAAGGAACAAAATATAGGTGACTTTTGCCCTTTGCCAACTTTTGACAAGTTGCACCAAAATGCATTTTCGTTGAGGCTGAACTTTAACAGGTTTTGGTGAGCAAGACTGGTGAATTTGATTCAGATGATGTCCTTCAATACCCATTTTCATGGCACGGTTGACATTAACTAAATCTTCAAAACAGTTTACCTTTTCGCTTTCATTTTTGTGTGCTTTTCTATTTGTTAATGGTTTGGACATGTCCATACTTGCACTTTGACTTGTTACTAGCATTTTTTGCAGGAGAATCTTGTGGAATTTATCATTGTGTGCTTGAAAGTAAGTCTTTTCTTGAAAAGATGAGTGTTATAGAACACACTATTCCATTCTTCTTGCCAATACGTGAAGCTGAAAATGATCTCTCCTCCAATGCAATGGTAGGTGCTTGCCTGGGTTAATTGTTTCTGTGTTTCTTGTTTTATGCTTTAATGTTATATCTGATAGTACTTCATGGTCATCACCTTTTGCTCAATTGTATATGTTTCTCAATCTCATTCAGCTGATATTGTGTTTTAATCTCAGAAATTTATAGATTACGTTGGAGATATTTTGCAGGCCTATGTTGATAGAAGGGAACAGGTAAGCTGTTACCATTTAATAGATACTGCTTTTAGTTGCAGACATCTCCTGTCTCTGTTTTTTTTTTGTTTCATACTTCTTTTTCCTACTAGTTTCTATTTATTTGTTGTTTGCGTTCACACCTTAGAACTGATTACTGTAAAGATTAACTTATAGAAAGTGCCGAAGTGCAAGGAAAAAAAAGTCTCAAAGAGGCTATCACAAAGAGGACAAACCTCAAAGGGGAAAATAACTTGTATGACAAGAATGGAGTGCATCAGATGAGAGACGATGCATATACATTTGTTAAAGATGGTAAACTTTTTACACTATTTTCTGATGCCTGAACCACGAAAGAGAGAACTGGATTAGGTGTTACAAAGGAATTGCTTCAAGTGCAACATGCTTTCAGCAGAAATGCAAATAGGACTCGAACTTTTTTACCACCTGAGGCCTGAGGGGGAGGGATGATGCAAGTTCTTTGGACCGAATCAACTAGGCACATAGTTCAAATATAGGGTCCAAAAGAAGAGATTTGTGAGCGGATGTTCAAGGCCAAAAGAAATCATTGTTTCCTTCTAAGTTCTGATATTAGTAATTTATTTATTTGTTCTGA
The DNA here is from genome assembly GCA_012931725.1 of Litsea cubeba. NCBI lineage: Eukaryota > Viridiplantae > Streptophyta > Magnoliopsida > Laurales > Lauraceae > Litsea > Litsea cubeba. The sequence goes on along the minus strand of CM022948.1, from coordinate 88,530,112 downwards.
GTTGTGATTAGGACTTCAGCCAGAAGATTAATGAGATTAGGGTATAGTTTCCTATTGTGAGAACTTTTAGTTTTTAGGGTTTCTATTTCTTTTATATAGGGATATAAAGCAGTGGAAAAATCACAGTCCAAGATTAATACAAAATTTCTACCCATGAGGTCTGTTTTCCTCTTTGCGTGTCTCCAGGTCTTTTGTGCTTTGGCACTTCTATACCTATCGATCAAGCCTTCTTTAGAGGGCTTTCATAGGCTTATTTCCTTTTTCTCGTTGGAGTTGTGCCTATATTTAGGCTCGTGCAGTTGCACCGAAGTGTGAGTCTCGGGCCTCGGGCTCCGGAAGGGCATAATGACTAGCTTTGCACCTTGCTCCTTTTACTACATTGGTATTACATTACATACACAATCCTTAACAGTTATTAACTCATTAGTTTAGCACAATTTGCCACTTATAATGGTGTAAGACAAAGTTGGTCAATAATAGGAAATTTGTAGTTATTCTAAAAAATAGGAAATTTTTTCTTCTTCTTTTTTTTTTGAAAAATAAAATTACATGAATATATAAGTATGGCTGTCCAACCCTCGGAAGAACTACCATACTATTGTCTCTCAGATCTCTCTCTTCAAATTTCTTCTTCCTTTTATATTTCAATGGTCTTTTCCATATACATCTTTACATAAAACCCTGGAAATCCTTGGACACAAAAACCAATTAGAACCAGCCCTGTTCATGTAACTTTTAAATATGCAGAAGCCCCATTTATCCTTAACTCTCTACAATCATCATATGTTAAATTTTTCCAATACCTACTCTTGTTTGTGACCAAGTTATATCCTCTCTTTCTCACGCACGCACATGCACACACCTACCTGCAGGCCAAACTCATTCTACTCATATCTTGATTACTTCCTCGAATGTCTTACCATGTTTATAAGCATCTACTTTCTAGTACCATCTTTATGTTCCTTGTATGTATGCAGGTTCGTCTTATTAAGGAGTTGTATGGAAACCAGATTGTGGAGCTTTATCACAGCATTTCATACAATTGGATAGAATTTGCACTAGACGACTTTGATTGGTACATCTCTGTTCAATTGTCTTTATATTTCGATGTAGACTGCCTAGATGACTTGCTGGCATCGTAGCTGCTTAATTTTATATCATGTTCAAATATGTCAAACACATACTTCAACAACTTTCATGTTGGATGAGTTGACTTGGCTAGCTTTGTGCCTTCTATTACCACAAATATCAGAACATTTTATCAAAGAGATGAGGGGTGATGGACATAAGATGGGACCATGATTTTCCTAGGATTTAATCTACTATAGTGGTGGCCAGGCATTCATTTTCCATCTAGGAGAGATTATTTTTTCAATTTTATCCACTTTCAAGAATACATTTATTACAATTCCTAGGAATTTAACTCCATGCAAACAAATGGGTCCTAATATAGAAATTTATACTGTGGCAACTGTCCTGCAAATGTAATTGCTCTCTGCTTATATCCTCGTAGTTAGCGGTTTTGTTTTATCATATTTGTTTTGTTGCAGCAAGGTGACAATCAGTCTTAGATATGTGGATCTTGTCTCTGTGCTACCGACACGAATCCGAGTCTTGGCATGGCCGCTTCATTCATCCAAAAGAATGGCAACGCCATCAACAACAGCAAACAGAAGGCCAAATGCTGCTCAGGCAGTTCCATCTCGTCTTTCGTATGCTGAGGATGCATTAAGAACCTTGAGCTTGCCACAAGGTCCTATCGAGACTAGCTTCTAGTCTTTTCCCTCCCTTTTTTGTTGGTTTTTCCAGTCCTTTTAACATATTTTGTTGATGGGTTGTTTCTTGCAGCATATGCAGAAATTGTGTTGAATTTGCCCCGAGCGCTTCAACAAACATTTCCATATCTAGACAAGAATCCAAGTGAGAAAAGTACTGGGCCAGCTCCATTGTAGTAAAACCTCATGTTCTCTATGCCTGCTAGAACAGATCTGTATATAGCAACTATTGCCTTGGTTGCAGCTCCATTGTAGTAAAACCTCATGTTCTCTATGCTGTGAGAGAGCCATTGTAGTAAAACGGTAAAACCTCATGTTCTCTATGCTGTGTGTGTGTGTGTGTGAGAGAGAGAGAGAGAGAGCAATCCCTTAATTTGAAATGAATGCATGTTACAAGCTGACCTTTGGAGTTGTACATGGACAGCATCGGTATGAGTTGTATCTCATGATTTGGTGATCAATACCGTCAATCTGATAGGGTCCTTACATTACTGAGGAGCCATCAGATATTTGGTCTTGGAGCTTTTACTGGCACACCAAATTTAACTTTTCCCACATAAATTCTCTCTACATACATTCCTATAATTTAAAAAATACATTAGTTCTTTTCACACACAATAAAATTTCCTAAACTATCCATCCATCCATTTCCCTCTTTCTTCCCACACACTTCCTCATCCCTTTCATCCCACACACAAAAATCACCGTTTTCTCCGGCATTCTTCCGGCGTACCAGTCCGCTCCACAATCCTCTGGCATTTTCTTTTTCCTTTACCATTTATTCTTCTTTCTCATCTCTTCTTTACCATTTTTTCCAACTTAGATTACCTTTTTTTTAATGAAAACTTGTTATAGGGATAGATTCTCATTCAATATAAGTTTTTAGAAACAATGTTAGTGTTTTTTCATGCATTTGGGTGCGTTTTATCCATCGTCGCAAGGTTTTTTAGAAATCACGACTCTGTTCGGTCTTTCAGGACCGAACAGATTGCATATGTTCGGAAGTACAGGACCGAACAAATGCCTTATGTTCGGAACTGTATATCCGAACATATGCCATCTATTCGGTCCTGAAAGGCCGTACATATCAGGAACCTGCAACTCGTTTCAGGCGAGAAAATTTTTTAAAAAAAGAGGCATAAAACTGGCTTCTTCATTTGATTGAAAGGCACCATTTGATTATTGTTTTCTTCATTCATTGCACTAGAAATCTTTTAGAGATAGAATGAAAAAAAGATAAAGTACAAGAAGAAAGAAAGATGAAGGAGATGGAGGAAGATGAGTTGCCCAAAGAGCAGAAAATGGAGAAAAATGAGTTGCCCAATATGTTTTGAGTTTTTCTGAAAAGTGGAGAGTGAGATGGGTGGGAAGGAAGAAGAGATGGGTGGGAGGGAAGAAGATGAGCTTGTGTGTGAAAAGAGGGACAATGAATATTTTGGTCATTTCATAAAGGGTTAAAAACTAATTAAAAAAAAAAAACAAATTCCTTGTGTTGGAAAAGAAAAAAATTGTGTGCCAATAGCAGCACTCTTGGTCTTTTACCATACTGTTGCTGCTTTTTTTAATTGTGTTTCTAGGTCATTGATGTCTGTCCAAGAAATTTTTTGCTCCCTCCCATTCCATGCTGATTCTGGGTCCTTTCCAGACTCTGTGCGTGCGTGTCGAAGTAGAAGGAATATATTTAGCACTTGGGAATCGTTTGTGCAATGAAAGGTTCCTCGACGTAGAGGAAAATTGTTCAGATCTTTCGTGCTGTATAGAAAATCTGGCCTGATTTTCCTCAATAAAGAGAATTTTGATTTCCCATGGAAAGGGGATGAACATAGGATTCCTCTCTCCCCATGGAAAAAGAAACCTGTTCTGGGCACCCTTTCTTTGCATGGATGCCACTAAGTTCTAAGAAATGCATTCTTATCGAACTAGTTAAGATTTAAGAGACAGGTGAAGATTCCCAAATGGCCATAAAATATTTCCCCTTCTGCTAGTCACCCACCTTTCACCCCAGTAAATCAAATCGCGTTGGAGAGTCCTGGGTAATCTATATCTCCAACTTAAATCCTTCAGCTCCTCACCTCTTTAATATTGCTTTGTTGAAGTACTTTCTACCATAAATTCTTAGAATTCAATTCCATGCAAATAAACAGCCCCTTAGGAGGGGAGTGTGAGTACAAGTTCTTCCTAGCAAGGGGGGATTCCTCCAAACCCTAATCCCACTGAACCCAAATAGTACAACATTAGGCGCAAAATTCTGGCCTATGAAGTTAATCAATTGGTCAGAAACTAACCTCAACCCCAAACCTTTGATTTACTAGTCTGGCATAAATTAGGCCTAGGACAACCAGAAAGGGGTAAAGAGAGCCTTATGACTAAGTCGGTCTGATGTGCCAACGGGCCCATTTGCAGACTCATCTATATTTATGTTTTTAATTATAAGTTGTGTATCCCAAGCCTGAGGATATTTGGTTCCCCCAGATAGTTATGGGAATTCTAAATTGTGCAATTAAAAGAATGAAGGACAAAAATCATGTTGGATGTTATTAGCCCAAGCCCGACCTACAAGTGGGTAAGCCCGCCTGGGCCGAGCCCAAATGAAGTTGTTGTTGGCCGAAGCCCGGCCTCAGTAGCGGAGCCTGAATGAAGCCAGAGTTGCAGGCCCAGCCTGAGCCCAAATTCAAAAGTATGAGCGCGAGCCCAAGGCCATGCTCAGGTGATATTATAAGTATATGATACACATATGGCTCTTAACAGAAGAATACAGTTTATTTCAGACCACGTTAATCAGCCTGTCAGTCTGTTAGGCTGTCGAACATCCACACTGGACACAACTCGTGTAGTCTGGATTAACATACATATACGCTACACAACATGGATAAAGTGGAGCAAAGTAGCATACTCACATTGTTAGGCAACAAAAGTATGGCATGGATCAAAGGCAATCACAATTTTATAGAACAGAGAGAAATTGCAAGAGAGAAAAAGAAATCCCAATTTGGTTATGCCTTACCAATATACACTGTTACAGGAGGCAGAGATTAGACTCACCTATAGGGGTTTTATATTGCCCTCCCAGTTTCTTTTTTTGAACCCTTAATAATTATGACTGATTTTTTCCTGTTTGTAAATGAGATCTAAACAGGTTTGACATAATAAAACAATCATTCAACCATGAATTGCAGGAGTCCAAACAAAATGACCAACTTGATTCATGCTTCTGAATCTGATGTTAGCCAAACAAAATCATCTTCTCAAGAATGTTCTGACTGCATTGCAACGCGTCATTTTCTGGCAAAAGAGCCTCATATTTACCAAAACTATTGGCTTCCTCGCTTGCTTAACCATATGAATAAGTTCAGAAAGTTCTAGCTTCAACCCCATGCTCCATGCAGACTTAAAAGAAGAATTGCCCATAAGCTACATACTTGGTTGGGGGTGAAGCCACAACCAAGATGGCCTTCACGCAGGACACAAGATATAGAGACAGACTCTGTCAGAAATGCACATCGCGCACTTATAAACTGATTACTGAATGCTCAAAATCATCGAATTCGCATTCTGCTATGTGTGTGTTCAGATTTCTTTCTCTGCAATCACCAAAAATCTCCACAAGAGCACACCCCAGCACGAAAATGATGAAACCGCATGTTATCCCTCACTACAATCTCTCTGTTTGCTACTAAAGATGCACCGCACATCACTGAATGGCAGTCTTCACAAATCCGAAGGTTCTTCATTATCCGAATGACACTTCCAGGGCCGGTTGTCAGCAACCCAAATGCCAATGCCAGCTTCTCGCTGTGAGCCTTGAGCAACCGTTCCTTCTCTTGATCGCTCACATCATAAAACACACAATTCAGCTTTGGCAAGTGCCCAGCCCGCTTCAAACATTCGAGTAGCTCCTCTAACACCTCCTTTATCTTATGGAACTTGGGGTGGGATATGTCATCTGCAAAGAATTCATGAACAATACCATCCTTTGATTCAAACCAGCTGCACCCAGGGTTCTTCCTAAGTCCTTTCCCTCTCATCAGTTTCCTAATCCTTAATACATCGTCCCACCTTCCAGCTGAGGCATATATGTTAGAAAGAAGTACATAGTTGCCAATTGCATTTGGCTCCAATTTGAACAAATGATGGGCTGCAATCTCTGCTATGTGTGGCTTCCCATGGATGCGGCAGGCTCCAAGCAATGCTCCCCACACACCTCCATTATGCTCAATTGGCATTGATTTAATAAGGCCATGGGCTTCTTCAATATGTCCCGCACGACCCAAAAGGTCCACCATGCATGCATAGTGATCGGCCGATGGGGCGACTCCGTAGGTGTCGTTCATTATTTCAAAGTAATGGCGGCCTTCAGCAACCATCCCAGCATGGCTGCAAGCAGTCAACACACCAATGAAGGTGACCCCATTTGGCTTTATCGCTGTGGTATACACCATCTCTGTAAACAACCTTATTGCCCGCTCAGCCTGCCCATGCATCGCGAACCCAATAATCATCGCGCTGTAAGAGAACACATTCCGCTCCTTCATTCCCTCAAACACCCGGTAAGCCTCCTCCACGCTCCCACACTTCGCATACATATCAATCAATGCAGACCCCACAACGACATTCAATGGGCACCCGAACCCTGCTTGCTTCGCAACATCCTGAATCCCCCTCGCATAATTCACTGCACCCAATTGTGCACAGGCTGAAATGGCACCCACCAACGTCACCTCATCAGTCTCGACACCCTCCTTGCGCATTCTCTCAAACAAACCCAGTGCCTCTTTCGGCCGCGCATTCTGCGCATACCCATTAATCATTGCAGTCCACACAACCATATCCTTATCCACCACCCCATCAAACAACTCCCCCGCCACATCCATGTCTCCCCTCTTCGCATAAGCGACAATCATCGTTGTCCAAGAAATCAAATCTCTCTGAGGCATTTCGTCAAACACCCTCCGCGCATCAGCCAAGCACTCACATTTCACGTAAAAATCGATCATGCTATTGTTAACAAAGAGATCCGAGTCAAACCCACCAACCGAAATCATCTGGGCGTGGACCTGGCGGCCAATTCGAATATCAACCGCTGCGCCACAGGCTTTGAAGAGGGAGGAGAAGGTGAAGGAGAGGGGCGGCATTTGGGAGCGGCGCATGCGGGAGTAGAGTAGAAGTGCGGCGGAGAAGGGGCCGCGGAGGGAGTAAAGGCGGATGAGGGCGGTCCAGAGAAAGGGATTTGGGTGGAGCACTTGGTCGAACAGTTGGTGGGCGTAGGATTCGATGGGGAGGTCGAGGTTGGTGAGGGTGCGGATGAGCTTGGCGAGGACGAAGCTGGACTGGTCGAGGCCGGTGCGGAGGAGATGGGCGTGGACGAGCTTGAGGTGGGGGAGCTGGGTGCAGCCATCGATGCAGGAGATGAGTCGGGATTCTAGGGTTTTGCGATGGTCGAATGGCGAAGGGAAGGTGCTCGATGAAATGCCAAACAGAGATTGCTGCTTTTGTTGGTGTTCGTAATAACAAGAGAAAGAGGTGGAGGGTGCGCCTCGCTTGAGCAGGCGAGAAGCAGCCATGCCAAGGATTCCTGAGTCAACTCAAAAGCCCGCATGGGGAGAGAGGGTGTAGACTCGGATGTTTATAAACACAGCCTCGCTGGTCTTTGGAAGAACATTTGTAGGGTTAGGAGGCAGGAACCATACAGCTTATGGGGCCCACCTACCTCTATTTCCTAATTTGGTCATGTCCTTTGTGGTTACCTAGCCCGTTGACTTGAGGTTAGGATTGCCCCGAATTTGACACTCATCTGAATTGCGGAGGATTTTTTTTTTTAATCCGAACAACATTTTGTATATTAAGAATTTGGGTTGTTTTGGAGCCTTTAAATTAGTGGAAATGTTCCTATTTGTTATAAGATATGGATCTTGGGTGGATGCCCACTTGTGATAAGATAGGGTTAGAATTAGGGTTCCTCCTTTTAGTTTACTTTGCCTATAAATAGGCTCTCTCCCTATGTATTTAGATAGAATTAATGAGATATCAGAAAGGCTCTCTCTTCTCCCTCTAATCTTCTTTCTCTTGGTCTCTCTCTTTTATAACACGTTATCAGCACGAAGCTCTAAGAGAAGGAAGAAAACCAGGTCTTCTTGCCCAAAGAGAAGAAATCATTCCCTGCGTGGATTTTCATCACAAACTCCTTCCCTGCGCGGATTTTCATCGCGGATTCCCTGTGCAGATTCCTTCCTAGCGCGGATTCCCATCCCAGATTCCTTCCCAGTGCGGATTTCCATCGCAGATTCCCTGGGCGGATTCCTTCCCAGCGCGGATTTCCATCGCAAAATCCTTCCCAGCGTGGATTTCAGAAAAGAGTAATATTTTTCTTTAAATACAGTAAGTAGTATCCAAACCATAGTTCAAATCCAACATATTAGAATACATAAAATTAATTTATGATATTTATTTTACTGTCATTATAGTGTTTGGTTACTATTCATTATCTTGCACGATTTTTTATTTAAATTTATTAATGCTATAAATTGATTATAAAAAAAAAAAAAAAGAAAAAGAAAAAAGAAAGAGAACCAGAAGTTCTAAAAGTGAACCTGAAGTTCACATATTCATGGACCAGTAGAAGTTGGAATAATGATATGAACCTGAAGATTCGTATCAATAAATCAAAACCTGAAGTTTTTGATTCAACAATCCATATAAATTATAAAGCCATGAAATTAAACCTGAAGTTTTTGATAGAACTAGAAGTTCTGATCACTTGTTAGAACCAGACGTTCTACCCCAAACCTGAAGATTTGACAGAACCTGAAGTTCTAATTTCATGTATTATGAACCTGAAGTTCTAAATCAAGCCTGAAGTCTTGACAGAACCAGCAGTTCTGATTCTCAAATATGAGAACATGTTAATTTATTTCATGTCCTAATGAATGGTTTAATTATTTCAATTTTATCATATGATTGCATAGTTATATTGTTTTATTATTTTGTTTAAGGTATGGATCATGGAACTGAGGACAATCTTTGTTTGGTAGATAGTGCCACAACACACACCATTCTGAAAAATCAGAAATTTTTCTCAGAATTGATGTTTATTCCACGAAAGGTATCAACCATAGCTGGGCCTGTGCAAATAATTGAAGGCTCCGGAAGAGCCCACATAATGTTACCTAATGGTACCCCACTTATTCATTAAAGATGCTTTGTTCTCAAATAGTTCCCGAAGAAACTTGATTAGTTTCAAAGACATCAGAATGAATGGGTACCACATTGAGACTGTAAGTGAAGGTAACAAGGAATTCTTATGCATTGTTACTAGTATTGGAAGCCAGAAGCAAATACTAGAAAAATTAAGTGCACTCTCCTCAGGGTTATATTACATGACAATCTTAAATGTTGAATCACATTCGGTTATGAGCAAAACAACAAAGTTAAGCCCGAAGCTTAAACTAAGCCCGAAGCTTAGTGATCCGAAGACTTTACAGCTCTGGCATGATAGGTTAGGTCACCCTGGGGCTACTATGTTGAGAAAAATTGTAGATAACTCCTTTGGGCATTCTTTAGAGAACCATCAATTGACCCTACCTAGTGGGTACTTATGTACACCGTGTTCACAAGGAAAATTGATCACCCGACCTTCTTTTGCTAAAGTTGCATACGAATCCCCATCCTTTCTGCAAAGGATACAAGGTGACATTTGTGGACCCATAAATCCCTGTCACGTCCCCCGAACCCGATTAAAGAAATAACCGGATCCGGAGAGTGAATTTTTGGACTATTTAAAAATTTTGTCCTTTGGGCCCACGGATCGTAGTCCGCGGTGAGGATTTAATATTTCAAACCTCAAACCTCATGTAGTACAAATGTATAATACAAATAGAGTCCAAACAACTCTAGACATATAGAATCTCAAGCAATGATTAGTAATCTCTCATTAATTTAAAGTTTGCAAGAAAAGTAAACAAACTAGAAGTTAAGTTATTTATTACATTGGCCATCCCAGAAATAAGGCCAATAAAGAACAAGTCAATGAAAGTAACAAAAGGTCCAACGAGAGAATCAATAAAAGAATATATAATCGATATGAAACCCAATGTATCTCTCTCGTGCCCGGAAGTGATGACGCTACTCTACGTCATCGGCACGCCACTCTCGTGCCTCCTCTGCTGGTTGGAGATCCTCTGGGATCTCCTCACCTGCCTGCTCCTCGTAGAAGAACTCACCTGATGTGTCTGTACATCAAGGAACAAAGTCAACGACATGTTGAGCAATAGATAAGCAATACATAATAAACATGACATGCATCAAGTGTAGAATAATGACAAGTATAAGATCATATGAATACAAGAACATGAAGCTAGGCATAAAGCGAGATTAATTTGTAGAAACAATAACAGGAATCCTAGCAATCTAACAATAACCACTATCATGCAAATGCTAACAAGACAAGCAAGAGGGAGACTCCGAGGATGTCCTATGCCACCTCCCGGGGGTACCAGTAACAATCCCCTTGGACTACTGATACCATAGTCCGGCTCCAGTGGGATCCTAGCTCCCTGTCCTGGGAATAGCAGCACGGTCCTAGCCCGCTCCCAGCTATTCAACGCCATGGACGCCGTCCTACGCCGACTGCCCACCCCGACAACCGGAGTAACCGATTCGTCATTTAAATCCCAAACTGCAGATGGCCATGATATGCAACAATAATAATAAAGTGGTTCTGACACAAGAATATCAAGACAAGCAAGTCTGGCTAGTTCCATGTACAAGACAAGATCCTAGGGATTATCTTATTCAAGATATCACAAGATAAGCAACACGAGATAATCCCTTCCATCACTAGCCAGTCATGTTTATCAAAACAAGACACGGTTTCCTAAGGTACACTCTAAGTCAAGTCCAAGTCCTATATGCTATAAGAATTTATGTTTCATAATTAATTACGTGTTTTATGTCAAGAGAGTGTACAAGGAGAATGGTAACAACGGATACAATTTACAAGTCAAAGAGAATTTACTATCCAATCCTAAGCAAGTGGTGTACGTCATCCCTGTATTCCCCGTATTCTAACAGAGTACATGTGGAAATTGAATCAATGATGCTTTTAAGATAATTCCCTGGTGTACAATCATGTTGAGCATCATTAAATTCAACTCCATGTGCATTCGGTTACATCACGTGTAATACACGAATACCTAGACAACCCATCGAATTCACACCAAGCCACGTGATTCGATTTCAATCCCTTTTATGGTCATGTGATAATAGGTTGATGGTTTCCAGCATCTAAGTCCCAATTCTAGGTTACAGGTCTCATTTCCAATAAAACATGAGCTGAATTAATAATCCAAGTATTTACATCACTTCCCGACCTCTGATTGTGATGAAACCAAAACCATTGGATTCTACGTTTCAAGAGCTTTCCAACGATATATTATACGTAGAATTCCAACGGGCGGATTAAAAGTTATGGTCATTTCAAAATGGTAATTTCGGCTGACCTTCATGCTGGTGTCGGTTGACCGACCCGAACCGACGGGTGAACCGACAGTACAAATTTTGCTCTCTGTTTTTGGAACCGAGAACAGTGTCGGTTGACCGACGCCAAGGTGTAGGCTGACCGACCCGAACCGACAAGTGAACCGACAGTTCAATAAGTCAAATATGGCTCTCTGTTTTTGGAACCGACGTGGCTCTCGGCTGACCCACACCATGCTGTCGGTTGACCGACACTGAACCGACGAGTGAACCGACAGTACGGAACTCGTGCGGGTTCAGGCCATTTCTGGTCTCCTTCTTCCCCATTTCATTTTCTCCATTCCCCAAACCTTTCCAAGGCTTAAACCTGCATCAAATAGAGCCTCCTGCTCTCCAAACATTCATTCCATTCAATCCCATCACCACATTCTCACCATTTACAATTCAAAACAAATTGGATTTATCAATTATTCAATCTATCCATTTCATTCACAATTCTAACCTAACATGTAATTTCCATATCAATATTAACAAGGCTTGGAATTAATGGGAAATCTATCATGAAACCATTGCAATCAATAAAGGAACCAACACACATGCTATATTATGCATTGTAAATCTACTTGCCTCAATGTCAGAAGATTGAAAATGGGTGGAATCTGAGGAGAAACTTTTCTACCCCATAAACGACGATCTAACCCGATAAAACTCAAACTAGGAAGCCAAGAAGAAGATAGGAAGGAAAAGAATTAAGATCGGACCTAATATAACTAAAGAACTGATAAAGTGAAAATAAAAGATTGTGAGGAGTCTTACCAAAATGATACCGGAAGCAAGAGGGAATCGAGGGAAAGACGATTAACGGATCGGATCTCCGAATGGGGTCTTCTAGGGCTGAGATCTGGCTTGAGAAAGGAAGAGGAAGAAAAGATGGCTGCTGGTTACTTTCGTTCGTTGCAGAGAAAGAAAGAAGATTAGGGTTAGACTCTGCTTAAGAAGAAGATTAAGGAGGAAAAGACCGAATCGTCCTTTAAGTGGGTCCGGTGAAAGAATGGACCACTTGAAAGGTTTCTGATCGCCGGATCGCGATGAGTCAAGAGACAAAAGTCATTAGAACGACGAGACCTTTCCAACGAACCCATAAATCACGGCGTTTTGGAATATTTCGGAAAAACACTCAATTTTCCCTAAATTGCAAACTACACCCCTGCTATGATCAAACGAACTCGGAATCGAACGAAACTTCGCAGATACTATTCTAATGCTAAAAGAAACTCGCTCAAGATCTAAACCCACTCAAATATCTAAAAAATATAATTAAATAGAAATAATAACAATTAAATGGGTCAACGGGCCGAGTTTTGGGCCCAACTGACCCAGTAAGGTCACAGACCTTACAACTCTCACAAATAAAAAGAACATTTGGTCCCCCAAATGCCTAAACATACCTCATCTGGAAAAAGATAGGGGTACGTCTTCAGAATCTGATCCTTCAGCTCCCACGTAGCTTCCTCCGGACTGTGGTTCTCCCACTGTACCTTAACCCACTGAATGGTCTTGGTACGCAACACTACCTCCTTCGTGTCGATGATCTGCGCTGGACGCTCCACATAGGTGACATCCGCCTGAAGCTGAAGTGGCTCGTGCTGCAACACGTGGGTGGGATCTGGAATATATTTCCGAAGCATTGAGACATGAAATACGTCGTGCACACCCGCTAACTCTGGCGGTAGCATCAAACGATAAGCCACGTCTCCAATCTTGCTCTTAATCTTAAACGGTCCCACAAACCTCTTGGCAAGCTTCCCTTTCTGCCCAAATCTGACAACACCTCTCATCGGAGACACTTTCAAGAAAACCATATCTCCCACTTGGAATTCTAAAGGTCTCCGCCTCTTATCTGCATAGCTCTTCTGACGATCACGAGACTCCTTCATTCTCATTTGTACAACTCTGACCTTCTCACTAGAATCAGCAATCTCTGAGGGGCCATGAAAACTTCGAACTCCAACTTCCTCCCAACATGCTGGGGTCCTGCATCTCCTTCCATACAATGCCTCAAATGGTGCCATACCAATACTTGAATGATAACTGTTATTGTAGGCAAACTCACATAGAGGCAAACTCCCGTCCCAACTCTCCTTGAAATCCAAAACACATGCTCGGAGGAGATCTTCCAATGTCTGGATTGTACGTTCTGACTGTCCATCTGTCTGAGGGTGGTAAGCTGTGCTGAACTTCAACTGAGTACCCATGGATGACTGAAAAGTAGACCAAAACCGAGAGACAAACTTAGTGTCTCGATCGGACACTATAGACTTAGGCACTCCATGCAACTTGACTATATTGTCCCTGTACATCTTAGTCATCTTGTCCATAAACTGTCCAGTCTTGAATGGCAAGAAATGGGCTGATTTAGTCAATCTATCCACAATCACCCAAATAGCATCATTGCCTTTCTTGGTATTCGGCAACCCTGACACGAAATCCATGGTGATATTCTCCCATTTCCACTGTGGAATCTCCAACGGGTGAAGTAAACCAGGAGGCTTCTTGTGCTCTGCCTTAATCTGTTGACAAGTCATACATCTGGAGACAAATTCTGCAATCTCTTTCTTCCTTTTTCACCCACCAATAGTGATTCTTCAAATTCTGATACATCTTGGTGCTTCCTGGGTGAATAGAGTATCTGGTGTGGTGCGCATCTGTCATCAATTCTGACTTGATGTCTTGAACATCTGGCACACACAACCTATCCTTGCAGTACAAAACTCCCTCTAGCAATCTGAACTCTGGCTTGTCATCCACATGTTCAATAATTCTCTGAATTTCTGGATCATCCTTCTGGCATTCCTTGATCCTGTTAACTATCTCTGGCTCCCATACTCCCATAGTAGCAACTAGGACCTTCTCATTGACTGGCCAGACTTCCACATCCATGTCTCTAAATTGTTCCATCCATCTCCATTCAGGCATTATACAACCACTGAATGCTGCCTTTCTACTGAGAGCATCTGCTACAACATTCACTCTTCCAGGATGGTACTTAATTGGAAAATCATAATCCTTTATGTACTCCATCCATCTCCTCTGCCTGTTATTCAGATCACCCTCTGTAAACAGGTATTGCAGACTCTTATGATCTGTATGCACCTCAAATCTCTCTCCATATAAATAATGCCTCCACAACTTCAATGCAAACACCACTGCTGCTAACTCCAAATCATGTGTGGCATACTTCTTCTCATGATCTTTCAATTGCCTCGATCCATAGGATATCACCTTGTCATGCTGCATGAGAACACATCCCAATCCTACTCCGGATGCATCTGTGAAAATCACAAATCCTCTACTTCCAGCGGGTAAAGCAAGTATAGGTGCTGTAGTCAATCTGGTCTTTAGCTCTTGGAAACTCTTTCACACCCCTCCGTCCATACAAATGGAATATCTTTCCTTGTCAACTTAGTCAACGGAGATGCTATGGTAGCGAATCCTTTCACAAACCTTCTGTAGTAACCTGCAAGTCCAAGGAAACTACGAATCTCCGCTACATTTCTCGGGCTACTCCAATTGACAACTGCTGAAATCTTCTTGGGATCCACTGTTAATCCTTCCTTAGAGATAATGTGGCCCAAAAATGCCACTTGCTCCAACCAAAACTCACATTTACTCAACTTAGCATACAGTTGGTTATCCCTCAAAAGCTACAAAGATGTTCTCAACTGATGCTCATGTTCCTCCTTAGTCTTTGAGTACACCAAAACATCATCAATAAAGACAACTACAAATTGATCCAAGAAAGGAGCAAATGCCTTATTCATCAATGCCATAAAAACTGCTGGAGCATTCGTCAATCCAAAAGGCATCACAAGAAACTCAAAATGTCCATATCTCGTCCGGAATGCAGTCTTAGGAACATCTTCCTTTCTGACTCGCAACTGATGATAACCGGAACGCAGATCTATCTTTGAAAAGAATTGAGCTCCCTGTAATTGATCGAAGAGCTCATCGATCCTCGGTAACGGGTACTTGTTCTTAACAGTCATCTGATTCAACTGTCTGTAATCTATACACATCCTCATAGTCCCGTCCTTCTTCTTCACGAAAATCACCGGAGCTCCCCACGGTGAAACACTGGGCCTGATAAAACCCTTATCCAACAGATCTCCAATCTGAGTTTTTAACTCTTTCAATTCTGCTGGTGCCATCCTATAAGGGGCCTTTGAAATAGGTGCTGTCCCTGGCTGCAATTCAATCGTGAAATCCAACTCACGAACAGGTGGCAATCCAGGAATCTCCTCCGGAAACACATCCGGGAATTCTCGCACCACTGGAATCTCATCAACCGACTTGGACTCCTTATCTTCCGCAATAAATGCGATAAAACCTTCGCAACCGCTCCTCATCAATCGCTCTGCCTTTAATGCAGAAATCATCCGAGTGGAGATGGGCTTTTCAGCTCCAATAAACTCAACACTACTATCTGCACTCTGCAACTTCACAGTCTTGTTAAAACAATCTAACACTGCTCGGTTCTTGGCTAACCAATCCATACCAAGTATCACATCAAACTCCGCCATCGGTAAGGTGATCAAACTGACGGTCAGCTTAACTTCCCCAATCTGAATACTACACCTAGGGTAGATGACATTACTGCGAAATATTCAAAGTTAGTTCCTATATGCCCCAAGCTAACATCACAATGCTAGAAACAAAGCTAAAAGAACAACCTACTGACTAACGAAATCCTCACACGCGTCCTATGGTTTCTACAATTTTTACCCTGAGAAACCAACCACTGCTCTGATACCAATCTGTCACGTCCCCCGAACCCGATTAAAGAAATAACCGGATCCGGAGAGTGAATTTTTGGACTATTTAAAAATTTTGTCCTTTGGGCCCACGGATCGTAGTCCGCGGTGAGGATTTAATATTTCAAACCTCAAACCTCATGTAGTACAAATGTATAATACAAATAGAGTCCAAACAACTCTAGACATATAGAATCTCAAGCAATGATTAGTAATCTCTCATTAATTTAAAGTTTGCAAGAAAAGTAAACAAACTAGAAGTTAAGTTATTTATTACATTGGCCATCCCAGAAATAAGGCCAATAAAGAACAAGTCAATGAAAGTAACAAAAGGTCCAACGAGAGAATCAATAAAAGAATATATAATCGATATGAAACCCAATGTATCTCTCTCGTGCCCGGAAGTGATGACGCTACTCTACGTCATCGGCACGCCACTCTCGTGCCTCCTCTGCTGGTTGGAGATCCTCTGGGATCTCCTCACCTGCCTGCTCCTCATAGAAGAACTCACCTGATGTGTCTGTACATCAAGGAACAAAGTCAACGACATGTTGAGCAATAGATAAGCAATACATAATAAACATGACATGCATCAAGTGTAGAATAATGACAAGTATAAGATCATATGAATACAAGAACATGAAGCTAGGCATAAAGCGAGATTAATTTGTAGAAACAATAACAGGAATCCTAGCAATCTAACAATAACCACTATCATGCAAATGCTAACAAGACAAGCAAGAGGGAGACTCCGAGGATGTCCTATGCCACCTCCCGGGGTACCAGTAACAATCCCCTTGGACTACTGATACCATAGTCCGGCTCCAGTGGGATCCTAGCTCCCTGTCCTGGGAATAGCAGCACGGTCCTAGCCCGCTCCCAGCTATTCAACGCCATGGACGCCGTCCTACGCCGACTGCCCACCCCGACAACCGGAGTAACCGATTCGTCATTTAAATCCCAAACTGCAGATGGCCATGATATGCAACAATAATAATAAAGTGGTTCTGACACAAGAATATCAAGACAAGCAAGTCTGGCTAGTTCCATGTACAAGACAAGATCCTAGGGATTATCTTATTCAAGATATCACAAGATAAGCAACACGAGATAATCCCTTCCATCACTAGCCAGTCATGTTTATCAAAACAAGACACGGTTTCCTAAGGTACACTCTAAGTCAAGTCCAAGTCCTATATGCTATAAGAATTTATGTTTCATAATTAATTACGTGTTTTATGTCAAGAGAGTGTACAAGGAGAATGGTAACAACGGATACAATTTACAAGTCAAAGAGAATTTACTATCCAATCCTAAGCAAGTGGTGTACGTCATCCCTGTATTCCCCGTATTCTAACAGAGTACATGTGGAAATTGAATCAATGATGCTTTTAAGATAATTCCCTGGTGTACAATCATGTTGAGCATCATTAAATTCAACTCCATGTGCATTCGGTTACATCACGTGTAATACACGAATACCTAGACAACCCATCGAATTCACACCAAGCCACGTGATTCGATTTCAATCCCTTTTATGGTCATGTGATAATAGGTTGATGGTTTCCAGCATCTAAGTCCCAATTCTAGGTTACAGGTCTCATTTCCAATAAAACATGAGCTGAATTAATAATCCAAGTATTTACATCACTTCCCGACCTCTGATTGTGATGAAACCAGAACCATTGGATTCTACGTTTCAAGAGCTTTCCAACGATATATTATACGTAGAATTCCAACGGGCGGATTAAAAGTTATGGTCATTTCAAAATGGTAATTTCGGCTGACCTTCATGCTGGTGTCGGTTGACCGACCCGAACCGACGGGTGAACCGACAGTACAAATTTTGCTCTCTGTTTTTGGAACCGAGAACAGTGTCGGTTGACCGACGCCAAGGTGTAGGCTGACCGACCCGAACCGACAAGTGAACCGACAGTTCAATAAGTCAAATATGGCTCTCTGTTTTTGGAACCGACGTGGCTCTCGGCTGACCCACACCATGCTGTCGGTTGACCGACACTGAACCGACGAGTGAACCGACAGTACGGAACTCGTGCGGGTTCAGGCCATTTCTGGTCTCCTTCTTCCCCATTTCATTTTCTCCATTCCCCAAACCTTTCCAAGGCTTAAACCTGCATCAAATAGAGCCTCCTGCTCTCCAAACATTCATTCCATTCAATCCCATCACCACATTCTCACCATTTACAATTCAAAACAAATTGGATTTATCAATTATTCAATCTATCCATTTCATAATTTATAGAAACAATAACAGGAATCCTAGCAATCTAACAATAACCACTATCATGCAAATGCTAACAAGACAAGCAAGAGGGAGACTCCGAGGATGTCCTATGCCACCTCCCGGGGTACCAGTAACAATCCCCTTGGACTACTGATACCATAGTCCGGCTCCAGTGGGATCCTAGCTCCCTGTCCTGGGAATAGCAGCACGGTCCTAGCCCGCTCCCAGCTATTCAACGCCATGGACGCCGTCCTACGCCGACTGCCCACCCCGACAACCGGAGTAACCGATTCGTCATTTAAATCCCAAACTGCAGATGGCCATGATATGCAACAATAATAATAAAGTGGTTCTGACACAAGAATATCAAGACAAGCAAGTCTGGCTAGTTCCATGTACAAGACAAGATCCTAGGGATTATCTTATTCAAGATATCACAAGATAAGCAACACGAGATAATCCCTTCCATCACTAGCCAGTCATGTTTATCAAAACAAGACACGGTTTCCTAAGGTACACTCTAAGTCAAGTCCAAGTCCTATATGCTATAAGAATTTATGTTTCATAATTAATTACGTGTTTTATGTCAAGAGAGTGTACAAGGAGAATGGTAACAACGGATACAATTTACAAGTCAAAGAGAATTTACTATCCAATCCTAAGCAAGTGGTGTACGTCATCCCTGTATTCCCCGTATTCTAACAGAGTACATGTGGAAATTGAATCAATGATGCTTTTAAGATAATTCCCTGGTGTACAATCATGTTGAGCATCATTAAATTCAACTCCATGTGCATTCGGTTACATCACGTGTAATACACGAATACCTAGACAACCCATCGAATTCACACCAAGCCACGTGATTCGATTTCAATCCCTTTTATGGTCATGTGATAATAGGTTGATGGTTTCCAGCATCTAAGTCCCAATTCTAGGTTACAGGTCTCATTTCCAATAAAACATGAGCTGAATTAATAATCCAAGTATTTACATCACTTCCCGACCTCTGATTGTGATGAAACCAAAACCATTGGATTCTACGTTTCAAGAGCTTTCCAACGATATATTATACGTAGAATTCCAACGGGCGGATTAAAAGTTATGGTCATTTCAAAATGGTAATTTCGGCTGACCTTCATGCTGGTGTCGGTTGACCGACCCGAACCGACGGGTGAACCGACAGTACAAATTTTGCTCTCTGTTTTTGGAACCGAGAACAGTGTCGGTTGACCGACGCCAAGGTGTAGGCTGACCGACCCGAACCGACAAGTGAACCGACAGTTCAATAAGTCAAATATGGCTCTCTGTTTTTGGAACCGACGTGGCTCTCGGCTGACCCACACCATGCTGTCGGTTGACCGACACTGAACCGACGAGTGAACCGACAGTACGGAACTCGTGCGGGTTCAGGCCATTTCTGGTCTCCTTCTTCCCCATTTCATTTTCTCCATTCCCCAAACCTTTCCAAGGCTTAAACCTGCATCAAATAGAGCCTCCTGCTCTCCAAACATTCATTCCATTCAATCCCATCACCACATTCTCACCATTTACAATTCAAAACAAATTGGATTTATCAATTATTCAATCTATCCATTTCATTCACAATTCTAACCTAACATGTAATTTCCATATCAATATTAACAAGGCTTGGAATTAATGGGAAATCTATCATGAAACCATTGCAATCAATAAAGGAACCAACACACATGCTATATTATGCATTGTAAATCTACTTGCCTCAATGTCAGAAGATTGAAAATGGGTGGAATCTGAGGAGAAGCTTTTCTACCCCATAAACGACGATCTAACCCGATAAAACTCAAACTAGGAAGCCAAGAAGAAGATAGGAAGGAAAAGAATTAAGATCGGACCTAATATAACTAAAGAACTGATAAAGTGAAAATAAAAGATTGTGAGGAGTCTTACCAAAATGATACCGGAAGCAAGAGGGAATCGAGGGAAAGACGATTAACGGATCGGATCTCCGAATGGGGTCTTCTAGGGCTGAGATCTGGCTTGAGAAAGGAAGAGGAAGAAAAGATGGCTGCTGGTTACTTTCGTTCGTTGCAGAGAAAGAAAGAAGATTAGGGTTAGACTCTGCTTAAGAAGAAGATTAAGGAGGAAAAGACCGAATCGTCCTTTAAGTGGGTCCGGTGAAAGAATGGACCACTTGAAAGGTTTCTGATCGCCGGATCGCGATGAGTCAAGAGACAAAAGTCATTAGAACGACGAGACCTTTCCAACGAACCCATAAATCACGGCGTTTTGGAATATTTCGGAAAAACACTCAATTTTCCCTAAATTGCAAACTACACCCCTGCTATGATCAAACGAACTCGGAATCGAACGAAACTTCGCAGATACTATTCTAATGCTAAAAGAAACTCGCTCAAGATCTAAACCCACTCAAATATCTAAAAAATACAATTAAATAGAAATAATAACAATTAAATGGGTCAACGGGCCGGGTTTTGGGCCCAACTGACCCAGTAAGGTCACAGACCTTACAACTCTCACAAATAAAAAGAACATTTGGTCCCCCAAATGCCTAAACATACCTCATCTGGAAAAAGATAGGGGTACGTCTTCAGAATCTGATCCTTCAGCTCCCACGTAGCTTCCTCCGGACTGTGGTTCTCCCACTGTACCTTAACCCACTGAATGGTCTTGGTACGCAACACTACCTCCTTCGTGTCGATGATCTGCGCTGGACGCTCCACATAGGTGACATCCGCCTGAAGCTGAAGTGGCTCGTGCTGCAACACGTGGGTGGGATCTGAAATATATTTCCGAAGCATTGAGACATGAAATACGTCGTGCACACCCGCTAACTCTGGCGGTAGCATCAAACGATAAGCCACGTATCCAATCTTGCTCTTAATCTCAAACGGTCCCACAAACCTCTTGGCAAGCTTCCCTTTCTGTCCAAATCTGACAACACCTCTCATCGGAGACACTTTCAAGAAAACCATATCTCCCACTTGGAATTCTAAAGGTCTCCGCCTCTTATCTGCATAGCTCTTCTGACGATCACGAGACTCCTTCATTCTCATTTGTACAACTCTGACCTTCTCACTAGAATCAGCAATCTCTGAGGGGCCATGAAAACTTCGAACTCCAACTTCCTCCCAACATGCTGGGGTCCTGCATCTCCTTCCATACAATGCCTCAAATGGTGCCATACCAATACTTGAATGATAACTGTTATTGTAGGCAAACTCACATAGAGGCAAACTCCCGTCCCAACTCTCCTTGAAATCCAAAACACATGCTCGGAGGAGATCTTCCAATGTCTGGATTGTACGTTCTGACTGTCCATCTGTCTGAGGGTGGTAAGCTGTGCTGAACTTCAACTGAGTACCCATGGATGACTGAAAAGTAGACCAAAACCGAGAGACAAACTTAGTGTCTCGATCGGACACTATAGACTTAGGCACTCCATGCAACTTAACTATATTGTCCCTGTACATCTTAGTCATCTTGTCCATAAACTGTCCAGTCTTGAATGGCAAGAAATGGGCTGATTTAGTCAATCTATCCACAATCACCCAAATAGCATCATTGCCTTTCTTGGTATTCGGCAACCCTGACACGAAATCCATGGTGATATTCTCCCATTTCCACTGTGGAATCTCCAACGGGTGAAGTAAACCAGGAGGCTTCTTGTGCTCTGCCTTAATCTGTTGACAAGTCATACATCTGGAGACAAATTCTGCAATCTCTTTCTTCCTTTTTCACCCACCAATAGTGATTCTTCAAATTCTGATACATCTTGGTGCTTCCTGGGTGAATAGAGTATCTGGTGTGGTGCGCATCTGTCATCAATTCTGACTTGATGTCTTGAACATCTGGCACACACAACCTATCCTTGCAGTACAAAACTCCCTCTAGCAATCTGAACTCTGGCTTGTCATCCACATGTTCAATAATTCTCTGAATTTCTGGATCATCCTTCTGGCATTCCTTGATCCTGTTAACTATCTCTGGCTCCCATACTCCCATAGTAGCAACTAGGACCTTCTCATTGACTGGCCAGACTTCCACATCCATGTCTCTAAATTGTTCCATCCATCTCCATTCAGGCATTATACAACCACTGAATGCTGCCTTTCTACTGAGAGCATCTGCTACAACATTCACTCTTCCAGGATGGTACTTAATTGGAAAATCATAATCCTTTATGTACTCCATCCATCTCCTCTGCCTGTTATTCAGATCACCCTGTGTAAACAGGTATTGCAGACTCTTATGATCTGTATGCACCTCAAATCTCTCTCCATATAAATAATGCCTCCACAACTTCAATGCAAACACCACTGCTGCTAACTCCAAATCATGTGTGGCATACTTCTTCTCATGATCTTTCAATTGCCTCGATCCATAGGATATCACCTTGTCATGCTGCATGAGAACACATCCCAATCCTACTCCGGATGCATCTGTGAAAATCACAAATCCTCTACTTCCAGCGGGTAAAGCAAGTATAGGTGCTGTAGTCAATTTGGTCTTCAGCTCTTGGAAACTCTTTTCACACCCCTCCGTCCATACAAATGGAATATCTTTCCTTGTCAACTTAGTCAACGGAGATGCTATGGTAGCGAATCCTTTCACAAACCTTCTGTAGTAACCTGCAAGTCCAAGGAAACTACGAATCTCCGCTACATTCCTCGGGCTACTCCAATTGACAACTGCTGAAATCTTCTTGGGATCCACTGTTAATCCTTCCTTAGAGATAATGTGGCCCAAAAATGCCACTTGCTCCAACCAAAACTCACATTTACTCAACTTAGCATACAGTTGGTTATCCCTCAAAAGCTACAAAGATGTTCTCAACTGATGCTCATGTTCCTCCTTAGTCTTTGAGTACACCAAAACATCATCAATAAAGACAACTACAAATTGATCCAAGAAAGGAGCAAATGCCTTATTCATCAATGCCATAAAAACTGCTGGAGCATTCGTCAATCCAAAAGGCATCACAAGAAACTCAAAATGTCCATATCTCGTCCGGAATGCAGTCTTAGGAACATCTTCCTTTCTGACTCGCAACTGATGATAACCGGAACGCAGATCTATCTTTGAAAAGAATTGAGCTCCCTGTAATTGATCGAAGAGCTCATCGATCCTCGGTAACGGGTACTTGTTCTTAACAGTCATCTGATTCAACTGTCTGTAATCTATACACATCCTCATAGTCCCGTCCTTCTTCTTCACGAAAATCACCGGAGCTCCCCACGGTGAAACACTGGGCCTGATAAAACCCTTATCCAACAGATCTCCAATCTGAGTTTTTAACTCTTTCAATTCTGCTGGTGCCATCCTATAAGGGGCCTTTGAAATAGGTGCTGTCCCTGGCTGCAATTCAATCGTGAAATCCAACTCACGAACAGGTGGCAATCCAGGAATCTCCTCCGGAAACACATCCGGGAATTCTCGCACCACTGGAATCTCATCAACCGACTTGGACTCCTTATCTTCCGCAATAAATGCGATAAAACCTTCGCAACCGCTCCTCATCAATCGCTCTGCCTTTAATGCAGAAATCATCCGAGTGGAGATGGGCTTTTCAGCTCCAATAAACTCAACACTACTATCTGCACTCTGCAACTTCACAGTCTTGTTAAAACAATCTAACACTGCTCGGTTCTTGGCTAACCAATCCATACCAAGTATCACATCAAACTCCGCCATCGGTAAGGTGATCAAACTGACGGTCAGCTTAACTTCCCCAATCTGAATACTACACCTAGGGTAGATGACATTACTGCAAAATATTCAAAGTTAGTTCCTATATGCCCAAAGCTAACATCACAATGCTAGAAACAAAGCTAAAAGAACAACCTACTGACTAACGAAATCCTCACACGCGTCCTATGGTTTCTACAATTTTTACCCTGAGAAACCAACCACTGCTCTGATACCAATCTGTCACGTCCCCCGAACCCGATTAAAGAAATAACCGGATCCGGAGAGTGAATTTTTGGACTATTTAAAAATTTTGTCCTTTGGGCCCACGGATCGTAGTCCGCGGTGAGGATTTAATATTTCAAACCTCAAACCTCATGTAGTACAAATGTATAATACAAATAGAGTCCAAACAACTCTAGACATATAGAATCTCAAGCAATGATTAGTAATCTCTCATTAATTTAAAGTTTGCAAGAAAAGTAAACAAACTAGAAGTTAAGTTATTTATTACATTGGCCATCCCAGAAATAAGGCCAATAAAGAACAAGTCAATGAAAGTAACAAAAGGTCCAACGAGAGAATCAATAAAAGAATATATAATCGATATGAAACCCAATGTATCTCTCTCGTGCCCGGAAGTGATGACGCTACTCTACGTCATCGGCACGCCACTCTCGTGCCTCCTCTGCTGGTTGGAGATCCTCTGGGATCTCCTCACCTGCCTGCTCCTCGTAGAAGAACTCACCTGATGTGTCTGTACATCAAGGAACAAAGTCAACGACATGTTGAGCAATAGATAAGCAATACATAATAAACATGACATGCATCAAGTGTAGAATAATGACAAGTATAAGATCATATGAATACAAGAACATGAAGCTAGGCATAAAGCGAGATTAATTTGTAGAAACAATAACAGGAATCCTAGCAATCTAACAATAACCACTATCATGCAAATGCTAACAAGACAAGCAAGAGGGAGACTCCGAGGATGTCCTATGCCACCTCCCGGGGTACCAGTAACAATCCCCTTGGACTACTGATACCATAGTCCGGCTCCAGTGGGATCCTAGCTCCCTGTCCTGGGAATAGCAGCACGGTCCTAGCCCGCTCCCAGCTATTCAACGCCATGGACGCCGTCCTACGCCGACTGCCCACCCCGACAACCGGAGTAACCGATTCGTCATTTAAATCCCAAACTGCAGATGGCCATGATATGCAACAATAATAATAAAGTGGTTCTGACACAAGAATATCAAGACAAGCAAGTCTGGCTAGTTCCATGTACAAGACAAGATCCTAGGGATTATCTTATTCAAGATATCACAAGACAAGCAACACGAGATAATCCCTTCCATCACTAGCCAGTCATGTTTATCAAAATAAGACACGGTTTCCTAAGGTACACTCTAAGTCAAGTCCAAGTCCTATATGCTATAAGAATTTATGTTTCATAATTAATTACGTGTTTTATGTCAAGAGAGTGTACAAGGAGAATGGTAACAACGGATACAATTTACAAGTCAAAGAGAATTTACTATCCAATCCTAAGCAAGTGGTGTACGTCATCCCTGTATTCCCCGTATTCTAACAGAGTACATGTGGAAATTGAATCAATGATGCTTTTAAGATAATTCCCTGGTGTACAATCATGTTGAGCATCATTAAATTCAACTCCATGTGCATTCGGTTACATCACGTGTAATACACGAATACCTAGACAACCCATCGAATTCACACCAAGCCACGTGATTCGATTTCAATCCCTTTTATGGTCATGTGATAATAGGTTGATGGTTTCCAGCATCTAAGTCCCAATTCTAGGTTACAGGTCTCATTTCCAATAAAACATGAGCTGAATTAATAATCCAAGTATTTACATCACTTCCCGACCTCTGATTGTGATGAAACCAAAACCATTGGATTCTACGTTTCAAGAGCTTTCCAACGATATATTATACGTAGAATTCCAACGGGCGGATTAAAAGTTATGGTCATTTCAAAATGGTAATTTCGGCTGACCTTCATGCTGGTGTCGGTTGACCGACCCGAACCGACGGGTGAACCGACAGTACAAATTTTGCTCTCTGTTTTTGGAACCGAGAACAGTGTCGGTTGACCGACGCCAAGGTGTAGGCTGACCGACCCGAACCGACAAGTGAACCGACAGTTCAATAAGTCAAATATGGCTCTCTGTTTTTGGAACCGACGTGGCTCTCGGCTGACCCACACCATGCTGTCGGTTGACCGACACTGAACCGACGAGTGAACCGACAGTACGGAACTCGTGCGGGTTCAGGCCATTTCTGGTCTCCTTCTTCCCCATTTCATTTTCTCCATTCCCCAAACCTTTCCAAGGCTTAAACCTGCATCAAATAGAGCCTCCTGCTCTCCAAACATTCATTCCATTCAATCCCATCACCACATTCTCACCATTTACAATTCAAAACAAATTGGATTTATCAATTATTCAATCTATCCATTTCATAATTTATAGAAACAATAACAGGAATCCTAGCAATCTAACAATAACCACTATCATGCAAATGCTAACAAGACAAGCAAGAGGGAGACTCCGAGGATGTCCTATGCCACCTCCCGGGGTACCAGTAACAATCCCCTTGGACTACTGATACCATAGTCCGGCTCCAGTGGGATCCTAGCTCCCTGTCCTGGGAATAGCAGCACGGTCCTAGCCCGCTCCCAGCTATTCAACGCCATGGACGCCGTCCTACGCCGACTGCCCACCCCGACAACCGGAGTAACCGATTCGTCATTTAAATCCCAAACTGCAGATGGCCATGATATGCAACAATAATAATAAAGTGGTTCTGACACAAGAATATCAAGACAAGCAAGTCTGGCTAGTTCCATGTACAAGACAAGATCCTAGGGATTATCTTATTCAAGATATCACAAGATAAGCAACACGAGATAATCCCTTCCATCACTAGCCAGTCATGTTTATCAAAACAAGACACGGTTTCCTAAGGTACACTCTAAGTCAAGTCCAAGTCCTATATGCTATAAGAATTTATGTTTCATAATTAATTACGTGTTTTATGTCAAGAGAGTGTACAAGGAGAATGGTAACAACGGATACAATTTACAAGTCAAAGAGAATTTACTATCCAATCCTAAGCAAGTGGTGTACGTCATCCCTGTATTCCCCGTATTCTAACAGAGTACATGTGGAAATTGAATCAATGATGCTTTTAAGATAATTCCCTGGTGTACAATCATGTTGAGCATCATTAAATTCAACTCCATGTGCATTCGGTTACATCACGTGTAATACACGAATACCTAGACAACCCATCGAATTCACACCAAGCCACGTGATTCGATTTCAATCCCTTTTATGGTCATGTGATAATAGGTTGATGGTTTCCAGCATCTAAGTCCCAATTCTAGGTTACAGGTCTCATTTCCAATAAAACATGAGCTGAATTAATAATCCAAGTATTTACATCACTTCCCGACCTCTGATTGTGATGAAACCAAAACCATTGGATTCTACGTTTCAAGAGCTTTCCAACGATATATTATACGTAGAATTCCAACGGGCGGATTAAAAGTTATGGTCATTTCAAAATGGTAATTTCGGCTGACCTTCATGCTGGTGTCGGTTGACCGACCCGAACCGACGGGTGAACCGACAGTACAAATTTTGCTCTCTGTTTTTGGAACCGAGAACAGTGTCGGTTGACCGACGCCAAGGTGTAGGCTGACCGACCCGAACCGACAAGTGAACCGACAGTTCAATAAGTCAAATATGGCTCTCTGTTTTTGGAACCGACGTGGCTCTCGGCTGACCCACACCATGCTGTCGGTTGACCGACACTGAACCGACGAGTGAACCGACAGTACGGAACTCGTGCGGGTTCAGGCCATTTCTGGTCTCCTTCTTCCCCATTTCATTTTCTCCATTCCCCAAACCTTTCCAAGGCTTAAACCTGCATCAAATAGAGCCTCCTGCTCTCCAAACATTCATTCCATTCAATCCCATCACCACATTCTCACCATTTACAATTCAAAACAAATTGGATTTATCAATTATTCAATCTATCCATTTCATTCACAATTCTAACCTAACATGTAATTTCCATATCAATATTAACAAGGCTTGGAATTAATGGGAAATCTATCATGAAACCATTGCAATCAATAAAGGAACCAACACACATGCTATATTATGCATTGTAAATCTACTTGCCTCAATGTCAGAAGATTGAAAATGGGTGGAATCTGAGGAGAAGCTTTTCTACCCCATAAACGACGATCTAACCCGATAAAACTCAAACTAGGAAGCCAAGAAGAAGATAGGAAGGAAAAGAATTAAGATCGGACCTAATATAACTAAAGAACTGATAAAGTGAAAATAAAAGATTGTGAGGAGTCTTACCAAAATGATACCGGAAGCAAGAGGGAATCGAGGGAAAGACGATTAACGGATCGGATCTCCGAATGGGGTCTTCTAGGGCTGAGATCTGGCTTGAGAAAGGAAGAGGAAGAAAAGATGGCTGCTGGTTATTTTCGTTCGTTGCAGAGAAAGAAAGAAGATTAGGGTTAGACTCTGCTTAAGAAGAAGATTAAGGAGGAAAAGACCGAATCGTCCTTTAAGTGGGTCCGGTGAAAGAATGGACCACTTGAAAGGTTTCTGATCGCCGGATCGCGATGAGTCAAGAGACAAAAGTCATTAGAACGACGAGACCTTTCCAACGAACCCATAAATCACGGCGTTTTGGAATATTTCGGAAAAACACTCAATTTTCCCTAAATTGCAAACTACACCCCTGCTATGATCAAACGAACTCGGAATCGAACGAAACTTCGCAGATACTATTCTAATGCTAAAAGAAACTCGCTCAAGATCTAAACCCACTCAAATATCTAAAAAATACAATTAAATAGAAATAATAACAATTAAATGGGTCAACGGGCCGAGTTTTGGGCCCAACTGACCCAGTAAGGTCACAGACCTTACAATCCCCCTAGTGGACCTTTTAGATATTTTATGGTTTTGATTGATGCCTCCACCCGTTGGTCTGATGTTTGCCTACTTTCAACTAGGAACATAGCATTTGCCCGTCTATTAACTCAAATAATCAAACTTAGGGCTCATTTCCCTGATTCTCCCATTAAGTCTATAAGACTTGACAATGCAGGAGAATTTACATCACAGGTTTTTGATGATTTTTGTTCATCTATAGGAATTGTTGTCGAACATCCTGTCCCCCATGTCCACACCCAGAATGGCTTAGCTGAATCCATGATTAAGCGCATCCAACTCATTTCTAGGACTCTGCTGATGCAATCCAAATTGTCAGTTAGTGCATGGGGACATACTGTGTTGCATGCTTCAATGTTAATTCGACTTCGACCCACAGCCTATCATCAATTTTCTCCTGCACAACTTACATCCGGACATCAACCCAATATCTCTCACTTGCGCAAGTTTGGTTGTGCAGTTCAAGTCCCAATCCCACCTGCTAAGCGTACTAAGATGGGACCACAACGTAGATTGGGAATCTATGTAGGTTATGACTCTCCCTCAATTATTCGATATCTAGAACCAATGACAGGAGATGTCTTCACTGCTCGTTTTCCAGATTGTCAATTCGATGAGACAATATTCCCGCCGTTAGGGGGAGATAACATAGTTCCTGTAGAACGACCTGTTCCTGAAGAACGGCGAGAATTAACATGGAATACTTCCACTCTGTCTCATTTGGATCCACGAACTTCACAATGTGAAAATGAAGTCCGGAGAATTGTGCACTTACAAGAAATTGCAAACAGATTACCTGATGCATTTAACGATGCAGCAAAGGTGACAAAATCACATGTGCCCGCTATGAATACACCTGCCAGGATTAATGTCCCTGTAGGACAAAGTCAAAATACAACCGCAAAAGAATCTGCAATACGCCAGAAGCGTGGCAGACCTATAGGTTCAAAGGACTCAGCTCCGCGGAAAAGGAGAAATGAGCAATCATCATCATGTCCTTCCGAAGAGGCACGTATCACTCTTGAAGAGGTTCCTCCCGAAGAGGCACGTAACGCTCCTGAAGAGGTTATGACAAAATCCGTTCTCTCTAGAATAATGGAAGTCCCTGGTGAGACTTTGGAAGCCCCTGAAGAGGCACCGGTACCGGATAATGAAGAGATCTCTATATTTTACAATTATTCAAAAGAGAGATGGAATAGAAATGATATTGTCATCGATGACGCATTTGCATATGCGATAGCTACACAAATATCAAAGGTAAATGATGATGATGATTGGGACACAGAACCACGTTCTATAAATGAATGTCGACAAAGAAATGATTGGCCAAAATGGGAAAGTGCCATCAAAGCAGAGTTAGAGTCTCTCAATAAACGTGGTGTGTTCGGACCTATAGTACAAACCCCAAAAGATGTTAACCGTGTAGGTTACAAGTGGGTGTTTGTAAGAAAACGGAATGAAATGAATGAAATTACCAGATATAAGGCACGATTAGTGGCACAAGGTTTCCTGCAGAAACCTGGGATTGATTATGAGGAAACATACTCCCCTGTCATAGATACAACAACTTTCAGATATCTGATAAGTTTAGCAGTTTCTCAAAATCTAGAAATGCGACTCATGGATGTTGTAACTGCTTACTTATATGGGGACTTAGACACTAGAATTCACATGAAAATCCCGGAAGGATTTCCTTTGCCTGAAGCAAAGCCAAGGAGTACATACTCAATCCAATTGAGGCGATCATTGTACGGCCTGAAGCAATCCGGAAGAATGTGGTACAATCGTCTTAGTGAATACTTGTCTAAAAAGGGGTATGCAAACGATCCTATTTGCCCGTGTCTATTTATAAAGAAATTCATGAAGGGATTTGCAATATTAGCAGTTTATGTGGATGATATCAATTTGGTAGGGACTCCAGAAGAGCTCGAAGAAACTGCTGATTGTTTAAAGAAAGAATTTGAAATGAAAGACCTTGGAAAAACAAGATTCTGTCTCGGGTTGCAAATCGAGAGAAATTCTAATGGGATGTTGGTCCATCAATCTAATTATACCGAGAAGGTTTTAAAACGATTTGGTATGGACAAAGCACACCCATTAAGCACACCCATGGTCGTCCGGTCTCTTGATACACAGAAAGATCCATACCGTCCTATTGAAAAAAATGAAAAAGTTTTGGGTCAAGAAGTACCATACTTAAGTGCTATTGGAGCCCTGATGTACTTAGCACAATGCACTAGACCGGATATTGCATTTTCTGTTAATCTACTTGCCAGATATAGCTCCGCACCAACTCAAAGGCACTGGGTTGGTATTAAACATATCCTACGATATTTGCGTGGAACAACTGATTTAGGAATATTTTATTCTTATAATCCTATAGATTTCAGTTTTACAGGATATGCAGATTCAGGTTATCTCTCTAATCCTCATAAGGGTCGATCACAGACAGGTTATGTGTTTCTAAATGGTAATGCCGCCATTTCTTGGCGTTCTACTAAACAGACTCTGGTAGCTACCTCCTCTAACCATGCTGAGATTTTGGCTCTTTATGAAGCCAGTAGGGAATGTGTATGGCTAAGATCCTTGATTCAGCATGTTCGTAGTTCTTGTCAATTACCTTCTATTACAGATATCCCAAATGTTATCTATGAAGATAATGAAGCATGCATAAAACAAATTCGAGAAGGTTTTATTAAAGGAGACAAGACTAAGCATATAGCACCAAAGTTCTTCTTCACTCATGAACTTCAGAAGAACAATGAAATTGAAGTCAAACAAGTTTGTTCGAGTAACAACCTGGCTGATCTATTTACCAAATCTTTGCCAAAATCAGTATTCCAGAAGTTTGTATATGAGATTGGCATGCGAAGAGTTCATCATCAAACTATGTAAATGGTTGCAATCATCAGGGGGAGCAGTTTATCAGGGAGCATCCTGAAGTATGCTTCCCAGGACATTTGTGCGCTGTACTCTTTTTCCTTTCCTAGGTTTTATCCCACTGGGTTTTCCTAGTTAAGGTTTTAACGAGGCAGCATTATGCACGTCCAACACCATTTCAATGATCTTGAAGAATGTTGTACTCTTTTTCCCTTCGCTTTGGTTTTTCCCACTGGGTTTTCCTTAGCAAGGTTTTTAATGAGGCAACTGTCATTAAATGGTGGTCATCCAAGGGGGAGTGTTATAAGATATGGATCTTGGGTGGATGCCCACTTGTGATAAGATAGGGTTAGAATTAGGGCTCCTCCTTTTTAGTTTACTTTGCCTATAAATAGGCTCTCTCCCTATGTATTTAGATAGAATTAATGAGATATCAGAAAGGCTCTCTCTTCTCCCTCTAATCTTCTTTCTCTTGGTCTCTCTCTTTTCTAACACTATTTAGATTGTTTGGTGAGTTTAGTTAAGAGTGTTTTGGTTTTTTGGCTAGGGCTCTTTGCCTCTTTGACAATTGATGGGATTATCTGCATGTGAATATTGTTCTCACAAGAATAAATTGGATTTTTATTAGATAATTGCTCCTTTATAGGCATTGGGAAGTCATGTGAAGAACTCTGAAACTCGTAATATTTCATGATTGTTATGCTTCTAGGTGGTCTTTGTAGGTTCTCGCTTTTATTTAAATTAGTCCGTTAGACTCAAATAACACTCATTTGAGTTATATAGGCTTCCATTTGACCACATGCTGAGCAATCTTCTCATTTTATGTAGTGAAGATTTGAATAACTTTCATATCTTCTAAAAATTACCTCTTTTGATGAGATGATACCCTTTTTTTCAAAATAGGTAGATCATGGGAAGACCTTTAAAACCTGTAGAACGTTTTATGATTGTTATGTATTCAAGTACTGGACTCAACATGTTTGTGATTTTTTTTTTTTTTTTGAGAAAGACCAAACTATTTATTCAAGAAAAAAATCTTATAGGAATCTCACCTTCGGCATTGCCATCAGCAAGAGACCTAGAAGAAATACATGCAAGGTCCGCAGAAATCGGATCAAACAAGATACAAGGAGGCTCATCACGCCACCATGTCCCAGAATTAAAAAGATTAGCCTTAGTAGCTAAAACATGAGCACATCTATTACCTTCTCTACCCACCCATGAGAAGGAGACAGAAAAACAAGAGGAGACAACAGCAAAAATATCTTCCAACAACATACCACGCACTGAACGATCCACAGAACCTGAGTGAAGGTCCTGCATAAGAGCTTTATTATCACCTTCAAAAATAAAATGCATAATATTCATCTCTTTTGCAAAAACCACCGCCTCTCTTGCTGCTAGGGCTTCAGCTTGGCTAACATCACCCATCCCAAGGGAAAAAACTTTAGTGCACCCACTAACAAATAACCCCTTCTCATCTCTAATAATGACTCCAACACCCACCATATCTGAATCTGGCCGATATGCAGCATCAAAATTGACTTTGAAACCCAAAGTCCTAGGAGGTAACCAAACAACAGGATGAGTAGGAGATAAAGCAACTGCCATTGATGATAGATTATCAATGTTTGCAGCGAGGTACACTTTCCCCAAATTACTAGCGAAAAGAAGCACATCTTCAATTCCCCACACTTTGTTATGGAAAAGTGTATCATTCCTTGCTATCCATAGGCCCCATAATAACAAAACAAAAGATTTTTGTGCCTCAACACCGCCACCTCCCTCCTTAAAGTCATGAAACATATCCATAACCCATGGTAACATTTGAAGATCCTGGTACACAGCGGTACGAAGGCTGAGGCAAGAACCAAACTAGACTGCTTGAGCAAAAGCACAATCCCGCAAAACATGGATGGACGACTCCGGCATACCACACCTACTACAGCTCACATCTACAAGGATACGTTTTTTATTGAGATTTACCTTAGAAGGAATAAAACCACGTATCGCTCGCCAAGCAAACATACGCACCTTTGGAGGGATAGAAAGCTTCCAAAGATCAGACCACAACTGCTCACTTGACATATTAGACGAACCCGCACGAAGACCACTAACCATTAAATCATAACCCACATGATAACCTGATTTAACTGAATACTGACCATCCTTAGAAAAATGCCAGAATATCCGGTCTTCGCGGCGTCTAATACTGAGAGGAATCGATAAAATAATCCTAGCTTCATCAGGCCAAAATAAAGAATGTACAAGTTCATGATTCCAAATACCCATGGCAGGATGAATAAGATCTGCTACTGACTGAACCATACAGCCCGTAGGCTTTGGTGTGGAGATCTTGAACCGCGAAGGACGAGGAACCCAAGAATCATCCCAAATGTTAACATTTTGGCCATCTCCAATTCCCCACCTGACACCATTGGAAAGAAACTCCCTCCCTTTGCAAATACTCTGCCAGATAAAAGAGCTGTTTTTCTTGATAATCTTGTTTGACCCATGCAAAAAGTCATTCACCACACAGTATTTTGAGAAAAAAACCTTTGCCACCATGGACGTAGGATTCAAGCATAGTCTCCAAGCTTGTTTTGCCAAGAGCGCTAGGTTAAAGAGTTCCAAATTCCGGAACCCTAAACCCCCAACTCTTTTGCTTTTACTCAACTCATCCCAAGAACACCAATGAATGCCCTTACCGAGATCATCATGACCCCACCAAAATTTAGCCATTATCTGCTGAAGATCCGCACATAGACCCTTAGGGAGTTTGAACACCTGCATAAAATAGGAAGGAAGGGCTTGCACCACAGCTTTAATAAGAATTTCCTTGCCTGCTTTTGATAGAAACCGTCCCTTCTTATGTACTAGTTTTATATATAATAAACCTTCCATATTTGTGATTTTAAGGATGCATAAACAAAAGTAGCAGAAAATAAGATTTCAACATTGTTTCATTAAAAACCGCTCTTACCAAAAATAATAAAGGTGGCAACCAAAATTGGTACATAACCACTAAAATTGTTATATAATTGTCATTATTTTAACTATGATTGAACGGGGCTGAATTTTGTGTTTCCACCATAAGAAGTAAGGAAATAAGATTTCTAAGGCCGCTGATTAAAGAGTTAAGGATGATTTGATTAGATCTTTTTTTTTAGATTCCAATTCAAATGCAGATCTATCTATCCCACCCTTCACCCATAATTGACATTAATTCAAGTGGGTCCAATAAAATGTTCTTTATTTTAGAATAAAGGAATGGTTCTCATTTGAATATCTCCCTATAAATATAGTACGAAGAAATGCCCCAATACATAGATAGTGAGGACAAATTGTAAATTTTCTAATGAATGATGAGATTAAAGAGATTACAAACACAATAGATGAAAAGAAAGTCTCATTAGATGGACTCCGAGGATCATTAATTTAAGTCCTTCTTTAGTGAAGTGTTCTTCCTTAGCCCCATGTTTTAAACTTGCAGTCCTTGTTTCTGAGCTTTTTTCAATTTTCCTTTTGCGTCCTCATCGATTTGTACGGTCTAAATCAAGTAATTGTCAGGTCATTTTCTCCAATCCTCCAAAGCCTATATCGCCTCGCACTGTATAAAAGGTTTCCCAGAAGAGCATTACTATTGGTGTCAAAGGCTTGGGCACTCACTCACCTTGATCAAATTCTTTTCAACATAAAAACATCTCACACAACCGCCGATTCCTATTATTGGGTCAATGTCTTGTAGTCCAGGTCAACCCGATTAATTCGGTCTCCTAGGTGAGCCAGTCAATGTCTTGTAGTCCAGGTCAACCCGATTAATTCGGTCTCCTAGGTGAGCCAAGATGCAGTCTCCTAGGTGAGCGAAGATGCAGGATTAGAGTTTAGGGGTATTTTAGTAATTGTACCAAGCTTTCTTAGTGTTTAATTAAGAGAGCTGTAAATGCCTTAAAGAATAGATGCTTATCCGAGTGATAAGGAGCGTCAATTTTTATGTGGCTGCCCGGGTTCGAATCCCGAGTATGTCACATCTTCTTATTTATGCGGGCTCCTTTTCCGCTTGTGCGAGCCTCCTTCTCACTTCAGTGGGCTATCTTCCCTTGTGCATGCGGGTTTTCTCTTAGGTCCCAGCCCCCTTGGCTGGGTACTAAAAAAAAGATATGTTAATGCCACAATATCCCAAACTTCTTTGAACACATCCCTGTTTTTGAAAGCCAATATACCCGTGTAAAATTACCAAAATAGATATCATTCACAGTTCCATACCTTACCCAATTTCTCTCTACACTCACCCACACCTACCCCAACCCGCCCACCACCACCGGAGGGGGAGAGGGACAAGGACATGGAGAGGGAGAGTGGAGGGCGACGCCGAGCAAGGAGAGGAAAAGAGGGTAGCGGCGGACGGAGGCGAGCAAGGAGAGAGAGGGAGAGGTAGAGAGGGTCGGGCGAAAGTGAGGGTGGAAGAAGGAGAGTGAACTGAGAAATTCAAGGTGGAGGGTTTGGGTATTTTGGAAAAAAAAAAAGGTTGTATAGAGAGAAGTTTTGAATTTTTTTTTTTTACTGATTTAGGATGTGTAGAGAGAAAGGATGTGCTGAGAGAAGTTTGGATTGTGGCATGAGCAACTCTCTTAATTAATAAGAAAAAGGTCTAACTTGTAAACCCAAACCCTAGAAGGAAAAAAAAAAAGGGAAGAAAGAGGAATGCAGACAAGTGATGTAGGAAAATAACCGAACAAGCAAATTTGTTGTGTTTTCTCTTGTGTGTGTGTGTGCTTGATTGGATTTATTGGTTTGTGTTGTTTATGCATTTGATTGTAAGTTTTCGCTAAACCCAACACCTGTGACCCTTTTTTTTTGGCAAAACAAGGTAGGTGAAGTGCTAATTTCTTAAAAAAATAGACTCAAAATTTGGTTGAACCAGTTTTATTGCAGAGGTAGTGTATCTCACACTTTCTTGAACTTATTGTCTTTGTTGAAAGCTATTGACTGGATGTTTATATCATGGATGTAGAATAGCTGCAGTGTTCGATCTAATTAGAGGAGCATCTGAGATAGGTACTCTAGAAACTTTAATGAATCAAACAAAAAAGTAATCCTTCTTATATAGAATCCCACCATCAGATCTCCAAATCTTGATGGGATTTAAACTTCTAGTCATAGTTGAACTAGACAATTACACAATCACAAGGTTACTTTGCTAACAACTCAAATATTAGATTTTAATATTAATTAGGAGAGTACCGGCATTATCAATCATAATTTTAACAGCCACCTGCTGAGATTTGGGAGGAATAAAAAACTTTCTTATCATAATACAAAAATGGGTAGGATCCTTGACTCAATATATCAGAAATACAACTATAGACCCTTCCAATATAGTAAATGCAACTTGGAACATGAGGTGGTGGTCTTCAGCTACCAAAGATCACAACTCTAGCACTTCAAACTTTTTTTTCCACCTTATCAAATTCAATCACTGCGAAAACCTCTATGGAAACAATGGTAGTGACATCCCATCCTTTCTATATATACATATAAGAAATACATAATAACAGTAACACAGTTACACATCAATTTCTTCTCCACAGCTTACTCCTTGGTGAAACCTTAGCTCAAAACAGCTTAATGTCTAGAGAAATTCTATTTGCATCACAAAAATAACTGAGCACGCCCACTTTTCAAAAAAAAAAAAACTTATTATCAAAATACCCATGACGAAAATACCCATAAATTCCGTACATATCTCATGTGCACAGGTGTGAAACGCCGTGCACATGATATATGGTGCACCGCCCTGAAACTCCGTGCACCCCACCAGCAAGCGATTCACGGGAAGAAAGAGGAGAAAATGGTCGCCGGTGATGGTGGGGCAGAGAATGGAGCTCGCCAGTGATGAGGTGGCCGTCGAGGTTCAGTCGCAGCAAATGGGAGGTGAAGATAAGAGGAGAAGAGAGGGGAGCTCGCTGGTGATGGTGGGGCGGAGAGGGGAGCTCACCGGAAGGAGAGATGGTCGCCGGTGATGGGGCAGCCGTCAGGGTTCGGTTGCAGCAAGTGGGAGTGTAGGAGAAGAGGAGAATAGAGTGTTTTGGGTATTATTGAAAAAGTGAGTGTTCTCAGCAAAACATGTGAGTGCAACTAGAATTTCTCTAATGTATATTGACTAGGGTTTTAAGGATACTCACCTGCACCTCAAGACAGGCCACATAGCTCTCTACTTGGGAAAGTAGTTCACACATATTCATCTCATCCCCACCAGGCAAAACCTTTCTCAGAGTCCTTAGACGGCGCCCTATCTCCTCCGAGTCGCCTGTAGTTCTAGTTCTCTTCCTTGTTGAACGCGGGCGATCCCACTGCGACTTCTCTGAATCCTTAGAACTATTGGTTTTCTGATAACCAACTGGAACCAAATGCCTACAAAGGGGTGGCAGCAGTGAAATCTCCCCAATCTTTTCTCCTATGTTGCTACTTTTATTTTGTCCATACATTTGAAGTAGACTGCTTGAAGAGGTTGGTAGGTTTGTTGGGGTCTTAAGAGGAGACTCTAGGTCGAAGTCTCTTTTGAGCTTTTGCTTTAAGGCGTGGCTCCAGGCGAACCCGCTGGCAGATAACACCAATGCCATGTCGACTTCAAACCTCACAATCTTCTCGATCTCTTGATTTTCATCTTTGTCGCAAATTCTGTCGTTGCCAATTTTAATCAAAGCCGGTAAAAGATAATGTATGTACTTTTGTGAGAAATCTGCGCGTAGTATTGCATTTGGCTCAAATGCGTAAAACCGCTTTCTTTTATTTATCTGAAGCTCCTCCATCAAAGCAAAGGACTAGGATTCACACTGTAAAATTTTACAATAGAAGAAGAACAATGGAAAATAAATTACAAACAGCTGAACAAACTAACAGCAGCAGTATTGGCTGTGGTGGTGGTGGTAGTAAAAGAAACGCATTATGTCTAATAAACAAAACATTGTAACAATAGATAAGACTACCAAGTGTGCGCGC
The DNA here is from genome assembly GCA_012931725.1 of Litsea cubeba. Taxonomy (NCBI): domain Eukaryota; kingdom Viridiplantae; phylum Streptophyta; class Magnoliopsida; order Laurales; family Lauraceae; genus Litsea; species Litsea cubeba. Next base: position 88,491,229 of record CM022948.1, on the reverse strand, counting down.
GTGAGAGAGAGAGAGCTATTAAACAAAGAAGAACAATTCCAAAGAAAAAGGAAAAAAAAAATGAAAAGTCAAAACAAAGAGCTAGGCCCATAAACAACAATCACAATAAAGAAGAATCATTTCATGAGAAAAAAAGATTGCACTAATACAAACAAAGAAGAACAGAAGAAAAAGGAAACAAGAAGAAATAGTAGAACAGAAGAACAATATTAAAAACAATAAATAAGAAATGAAGAAGAAGAAGAAAACACTCCCCTCTCTACTAGTTGGAAATAAAGAAGGAATGTATCAAAGAAAAATGGAAAGAAGGAATGTTTGAAAGAAGAATGGAAACAAGAGGCAGAAGCTCCTCCATTGTTGTTTCTACCTTATTAAGTTGAGACCCTCATCTTTGCAAAACAAAGAGAGTGTTGGATGCTCATATAAGCACTTGGGGTTGAAAGAAAGAGAGATTGCAGTCCAGAAAAGCCAAACCTTCACGTTATCACCCTTTAAAGCTTAAAAGGCTCACGCTAGACATCCAGTACCATGACATATGGAAGCCAACCCACAAAATAATTGGAAGAGCGGGAAGTTTGGAGGTACCCCACTACTCACCACACAAAATGGAAAATTACTCAATGGTCCTTATGTTAAACTCTCTTATTTTATCCACACTCTGGGTTATTTGCCAATGATATCAAGCCTCAGATTCAAAAGAAGGGAAAATGTTTCGATCCAAGTGACTAGATTTGCATTGGATGGATGAAAAACTTCTTAATTTCCATAAATTGGAGATGAATTAGATGGTTTTAAATTGCAAATGACTGATTTCTCAAATATAGTTGTCAATGGGAGGGTTTGGATTTGACACCATTATAATATATTAATCTAGGAGGTTTTGGCTTTAATTTTGACCGTCGGTTATAATTTTGACCGACGGTTATGTAACTACTCATGTAACTACCCACTCATTTTTCCATCAAACCACTCATGTTTTGGTTGTTCTTATGTAACTGTACCTTTTTTGCTCCAGTTTTTCTATTTCTATTTTATCGAACTTGTCCTATAGAAAAATGTAATTTTTTTTAATATGTAATTATTTATTTTGCAGTGCAGCGAGATACAGTGCTTAGCACGGGTTATTGGGCTAGCACTGCATTATTCTAAGAAATTGATTTTCATAGAAGCCAATAAAAGGGTTGCTGCAAGAAGAGAGATAAATAGCGGTGGACAAGATGGGCTTTAGCGGTGGTTTTTTCCTCTAAGACTGTATAAGATAAAATGGTTGAAATAGTGGGAAAAAAAAAAAAAAAAAACTTCTGCCGAGAGTCATGGAATCTGCCGCTGAATGTCACTTTTTTTTGAACTGGTATTAAAATCAGGATAAAATTATACAAAGAAATAACAAAATATTAAGAAGCTAATGAATTGCCAGAACCAAGTAATCTTTAATACTACCTGCTTTAGAATATGAGTAAAAGAGACATCAATTGTAGACAACAAAAGCATCATCCCTTTTACTACTCCTGCAAGCCTCCAAGTTGGGTAAAGCCAATACTTGGGCTTATCCAATTAGCATTCTTGTAATTGGCCTCAATGAATAATAGACCAGCACATTGCACGCAAGAATTATTATACCCCTCCATATATAGGATTGGTACTATTGGCATTGGATACCATACCTCTTATGAAAATAGCTTTAATCTTCAAAGTCTAGTAAGAAAATCTCTACCTTCAATAAATGTTACAAACTGGGAAGCTTCAATCATTGATCAGATGAGTCATCAATTTGAAGGGTCATATCCCAACTATTTCTAGAACAGTTCAATCTTAATTAACCATCTAATTTGGTAGTCTAAAACCATTTGGGGTTATAACTAGTTGAACATTGAAGAGGTGTTATTGTCAAACCTGTAAGCAGAATTGGTGGGTGTTAATCATGTTCAACTAGTTTGGTTCAAGAAATTAAAACCATGGAGCTGTTGGTCACTTGGTCCCGTTGATCAAATAAGAGGGGCTTCTGGGTCATTTTTCCTCCTAAGAAAGAAGCCAAGAGGCAAGACTCCAAAGTTTTTGTTTGGGGCTTGCTTTGGCAGTGACCCTCTCAAATCATTTGTGTGCAAAAATAAGAGGGGTGAGTGTTGGAGGAAGCACATGGGAGCACATGCATATCCTTTGCTTTCCAACACCTACCAATGATCCCATGTGCACTAGGGAACAAGACACTAAAACCCCACTATAAATGCAATCACATGACTCCCAACCATGTACCCCCCCTCTTTTTCTTTCCTTTCTTTCCCCTTCCCTCCACAAAACCCAAAACCTTGACTCCTCATTTTCAACCATTTCACACCCCCCTTTTCCAATATTGAATCACCCTTTCCCCCCTAATACTTCTTCATGGTTCTCTTTGACCACCATGAATTTTAGGAGAGATCCTTTTTGGAGAAGTCAATGGCATGAAGAACTTTCACAAACCCACTTCAGTTCTCAAATCGTGGCTTCTTTATAACCATAGAATAGTCTATCCTGTGTGTTTTCAATTGGGTAGGTAAACCCACAAGTTTCTTAATTTGAAGGGGCTAATGATGCTCTAAGTATGAGCTTGATGCCATAAGACATTGACCACAAAATCATCCTTGACAAACAAGTGGCGTAGCGTAGGGTATGGATAGATCAAACTTTTCGAGAAGGGGCAGGCCCAATAACAGTTTAGTTAAAAGGGCCTCAAAGTTTAATGCATTTACATAGTGCAATTTCTTTTGATTAAACTCAAAAGTGAACAATAATTGAATTGGTGTTAAATTAATAAGGATCAGTCCTAATTGGGGGTGGTAGTTAAATCATGGTAGGCCTCTGTGTGAAAATTAAAAAAGAGGAGTAGAGTAATGTGGGCGTCTTGGGACCAAACAAATACATTTGATTTCATGTCTATCTGGGCCCATATTTGTAACCATAAATTGATAGGGGAGACCCACAAGATCCTTGATTTGAGGGGTTAATGACAAGGTTGGTGATTTGAGGGTGTGGGGCCCATGCACAAGTGGACAGAGGAGGTTGTCCTGGACATGATGTGGATGAGACGACGGAAGAATAATTGGGAGCCGGTGGGCCGTCCATGGATCCACGTGAAAAGTCTCAGGGCAGTACTACAGGGATTATCACAAGAGCATGGAGCAGTTGGTGCTCATGAAATCACTTAAATGTGAACTGCCCACCATTGAAGATCACATGGGGATCCTGGTTATGCCAAAACAGGACTCAAGGATTTGGATTTTGATTTTTCACTCTCTCTCTCTCTCTGAGGTTAATCTTTCAAGTGGCAGACCCAAGACCAAGAAAATTTTCTTTATGTGGGACCACTATGTAAAATAAATTCTTGGGGAGGCCAGATGCAAAAAATGCATACAATTTTCAGATTTCTTTTTTCTTATTATTATTTTTTTTTGGGTTGGGGGGGTGGGGGGATAGTTTTTTTTTTTTAGAAGTGAGCATCCATAAATGGTCATCAAGATCACCCCTTTTGATGGAAAATGAATACACAACTGACCATTTTATTCATTTTAATTTTGACCTTCAACTTCGATTTTGACCTTCAACTTCGATTTTGACCATTTCATTCATTTGACTTTCAGTAGACCTCACAGTTTTGATTGAAGCCCAATGTTAACCAAGGACAACACAGCTCAGTTTGAGATGGGTTGGGCTAAAATCAGGCCTGCACTTACAATTTTTTTTTTTTAATGTACACTCCATAGAAGTTTTCTATAATAAGTGTCAAATGTGGTTATAGACTGGGTAAGGGCCTTAGATACATGAGAGGTAAAAGATCCAATTTATATCACGAAATAGGATAATATGTAGAAACAAAACATATTTTTAAAATTTTGATATGCGTCAATACTTCACTAATTTTTATTTTCTTATGTGTAATGTCATGCTTTAAGCAGTGTGGTTAAGCAATTGTTCAATATGAGAATTGTATTCGATATGGTTAACCCATTTACCATTTTCACATGAAAAAGTCTACAGGGACCGAAAATTGGTCCCTGAAAAAGTGCCTGAATGGCTTTTGTCCCTTGGATCAAGGAAAATTTCCCTTGGATCAAGGGCTTTTGCTTGATCCAAGGGACAAGGGCCTTTCAGGCACTTTTTTAGGGATGATTTTCGGTCCCTGTAGCAGTCCTCTTTTCACATTACTTGATAAATTGAGCTGATTTCATTTCTATGGAGTAAAATCTTTTCCTTTTTCTTTAAATTAAGAAACTTTTTTATAGACCCACATGAATGCTTGCCAATTATGAGAAAATTTCTCCTATAAGCGGATTGTAAGTGCAATCCCACTTGGGTCCACTTTTAATCAGTATACCCCCCCGCAAGATTCACTATCCCCAATGATCTCATATCCGGTCCAATTTGATATTTATTTGATCTGCTTGCCATTGGACTGAATCTAACAAAAAAAAAAAAAAAAAGAGAGAGAGAGAGTAAAAGGCCACTTAAAGGATGTTGCTACAAGTATAAGGATAATCTGATGGGCTGATCTTTTTTTTTACGTACCTTTACCCTTGATGAGACCTTTATATATCCTTATCTGATGGCATATATCTAGATGGGCCCTACAGGCTAGCCGGCATGTGAGGACTATGCATGGAACCGAATCCCATGTTTCATCCAAACAGGGCTCCCCTGTTTGAACGAATTAGACGGCGCCATGTGGGAGGGAGAAGGAAAGTCCGCCCCACTTTTGCCCCCATTACATGGCACACCCTAATTCGTCCAAACAGGGAGGATCTGTTTCCACTATGCAGTCCTCATGGTTGAAAATCTCTCTGCCAAATGTTGGGAAAAGGAGTATAGGCAGGGCTACATGTGGATTAATTAGGGGTGGAGCCAAACATGAAACAATCCTTCAATCAAATCAGTGTACCCCTAGAGTCAGGGGCCTCAAAAGTTTCAACCCTCATATAGAATGATAACTTTGTTCTTAAAAGCTTTTCACAGATATTTCTTAAAAAAACTGGAATATAAATTTGTGTAAAAAGGAAAAAGTTAACTAACTACTTTAAAAAGGTTAAAAACTGGTTCCTATTTATCCTTTAATTCCTCTTTTTATTCTTTTCCTTCACTTTAATATCAAAAGGAAAACAATAGTGACAAATTACTTTTCTCCCAATCTTTTCCCTTCCTTCTTGCAAGATTCCATTCCCAACATAGATGGAAGATCGAATTTTAAATGATTTTTAATTAGAAAGTAAAATATGGATTTCTACTCTTTTAAAGAGCAAAAGATGAAATATATAGAAGAGAGGGCATGATAGCGTTTGTATTGATGTGTTTATGGCATGTAGGCCCTACCACATGTGACCATTAGAGCTTCAACAAGACTTTGTCATGGGTGGGAGAGCCCCCAAAAAAATCTGCAGAATGAGGAGAACAACTACGAGGGCTGACACAGTGACACTGGCTATCTCAACAAACCAAATCGGTGGTTGAAGTTTGAACTCCTATAAACCCCAATGCATCTTAATTGGAGGAAGGTTTTCTAGTATGTTAGCTCCACACTTTAATTGAATCAGTGCCGCCGTTCACAAGAGAAAATTTTCTTTTATTTTTATCTAAGACAGTGGAAGAGAAAACACACACGTGAAAAGAGTGACATACTTAAAAATTAATACTAAAACAAAAGCATGGCATGTGGGGGTGGTAATCAACTTAGCAACCCTTGTGGAGAAAATGCTCTAGCTTGGAACCTAAGATGATGAAAATCCTTGGCAAATGGTCTAGGAATATCCCTAGACATGGGAGATCACTAGCCTTATTGGAGTTTTCTCCCCTCACTTAATTGTTCTGACAGATTGTGCACAACACGGTGGACCTCTACCATTTCGGGTGCAAATAGTTTGATACTATAGCCGACAACAGATGACAATTTGTGGCCAAATTATCCTTTTATACGCAAGTAAAGACTGAGAAACTCAACTGAAAAAACTAAAGAAAAGAATGAAAACCTTGGTCTCTTGCAAGTTGCAATGGCCATGAAGAGATTTGAATGAGTTTTAAAATAATGTCAAGTGAAGTTATTATAACAACCTTGATTTTGTTTCTTTTACTCTTGTATGAGATGAATGCTCCACATGGAATCACACAAGCAGATAATGTTTTAAGACAAAGAAATTAGATTTGTGTTTAATATTTGGCTATTTCGAATCAAGTGATATGATCTAAATTAAAAACAAGGTCATCAAGTGATAGATCTAAATAAAAATCAAGTGATATGAATTTGAAGTAATTGGATTTGGATCGGTGTAAAAATGGGGTTTGAATAGGAGCTTAGGTAGATCCTTCAACTGCATCGAGTTGTAACTCGTAAGAAAAAGATTCTCATTTTTTATTAATTAAGTTGTAAAGTGTAAAAGCAACTTTTTCCTTTTCAATCTATAAAAATTTAAGGGATTTTTTCATACAACTGCCCTTCGACTTAATTTTTTGCCCCACAACGGTCTAAGTTTAAATACTTTAGAGCTATTAGTATCATAACGGTATGATATCGCACAATCCTAGAATATTGTACAAACAGCTCTATGTACTTAAGCTTCAACCGCTTGGGGATGAATTCGAGTCTAGGGCAATTGTACACATGTAATATTAAAAAATCTAAACTTCAATAGATGGAGTTCTGTTGGGCCACATCATGTTTACAGTGTGGCCTTGGTGTATGCAGCACATATATATTTTAGGGGTTTGTTCTATTGAGAACTCTTCTCACAAGATATTGTGAGAACTTTTTATGAGGCTCATTTGTGGGTCCCGTCTAGGGATGGAACTAAAGGGGTTGGAAAGATCTATGTGGGACCACCCCAAGTATCAAGTTTGACTCCAATCTCATGGTCCTAGTCCTTTCATCTGCCGCCCATAAGTTTAATGGCTTCAAATTAAAAAAAAAAAATTCAACCCTCCATTTAACGGCCCTGTTCATTTGGATGAGTGTCAAACCTCGGGATTAGTGGCCAATAAGGAGTCCCTGTTTGTGCACGGTTTGGATTGATTGCTAGGTGGGCCCCATCAATAGTTCTCACGAAAGCATGGTGAGAACTAGTTATCAGTTGAGTGTTTTCTTATATTTTATATTTAGTTCATGTGTTTTATATGACCTTAATTTTACAATGGGGTCAACTTATATTGAAGTAGAATTTGATCATTTTCAATAAAAGAGAATAACATATATTTGAGCTGTTCAAATTTCAGTAAGTAGGAGTGTAGGACAACCATGGAGTTTCACTTGACTATTTTGCTTTATTAGGAAGAGAGAGAGGATAATTTTGAACAGAGACCATTTATACTCTCGGAACAAAATTCTCTACAAGTAACTGTCATAAACTAATTTACAATGGTGGGTATATATTAAGGAAGTGTAAATAATTTTTCATAGGTGGATGAAGTTTAGATTAGTGTCAAATTTGGACCAGTGTGAATACCAATAAATAGTGGGTCTTGAGATGTTCAGATAATAGTTGGGCTCTGGACCACTCTAGTCCTTTGAACGGTCAAATGTCTATGAGTTTGGCTCTCTCTTGCAGCTATTATATGGGAACTATGTAACAAGCTGGGAACTCCATCATCGTTCCAACAGAGAGATAATTTAGGTAGCGTTTGGTTCGCTGTAATGAAGGTCGGAACGGAATGGTAGAGGAATGGCCATTCCATTGGGGATGGGAAAGAATGGACATTCTAGTCCTTTCTACTTTTCATTGAGATCAAAATACCCTCATTTCACATCTACCACTATTATAAAAGAGAAGAACTTGTGTGGGCCCCACCTATATAATAATAATATAATCTATACATCATCATCATCATAATTATCATTATAAAATAGAAGAACTTGAGTGGGCCCCACCTATATAATAATATAATATATATATTATTATTATTATTATAATAAGATTATATAGGAAAAGAACTTGTGTGGGCCCCACCTATATAATAATAATATAATCTATACATTATTATTATTATTATTATAAGATTATAAAGGAGAAGAACTTGTATGGGCCCCACCTATATAATAATAATATAATCTATATATTATTATTAAGAAGAAAATTTACAACTTGTGTGGGCCCCAGTTATATAATAATAATATAATATATATTATTATTACTTTTCTAAAAGAGAATAACTTGTGTGGGCCCCACCTATAGAATAATAATATAATCCATACATCATCTAATAAGGGTATTTTGGTCATATTTATGTAAAATTTATTCCATTCCGGGCATCATTCTCGCCTACCAAATGCAGGAACAAGAATCAGTTGGTTGATTCCTCCAACGTATCAAACGCGGGAATAGTAATGACTATTCTTGCCTCATTCCATTCCAGACTCATTCCGGTCTCCATTCCATTCACGCTTACAACCATTCCAGCGATCCAAACGCTAACTTAAATTTCTCAAGATGAATCCCATCCTCCAGTGACATATCCAAAGCTCTAACTTCAATAGGAATAGGCCCCATAAGATTTAAAACATGACTGGGTGTTGATTAGCATCGTTGCTGACATGGCATGAATCATGCTTCCATCATGATGGTGGGACCCACTCACTGATATAAAATTTTTAAATAATCCCTATAAAGAATGAAATTCAAGATGAATGACTTAGATTATCATCATATAAGGCCCATGATGGGTTTCACAACACCCATGTATTATTACATAGGAATCATCCAAACACATGCCAAGAACTCCATTGTGATGTCACGTAGAGATGATTAAGACCGTTGAATATGATTCGCATCGCCAGTGACAATATCTCATCAAATTTCAATTCAACAGGGGGTAGGAGTTACGATATCTCATCAAATTTCAATTCAACAGGACGCGGTGCGGCCACTCCAATTAAAGTGAAATCTTAGGATAATACAAACAGTCCGTATGATCTCTACTATGTGGGTCCCACGATGGATTTCTCTTTCCCATCCTATGTTGTTTTTTCCGGTGTAAATCACGACATCATTTCACGAACGAAACCCTTCTCTTGTCCCGTCTCCCGCTGCCGCTGCTGCTGCTGCTGTAAACGCTGGTGCTTCCACCGTCGCCGGCCCAACAGGTACTTTTTTTCTTCCATCATCCCTCCAGGGTTTTCTTTCATTATCTCTCAAGAAACCCTAGAACCAAAAACCATCAATTTGTCATCAGTCTCCATGTCTCTCAAATTGAAATTTTTTTCTTTCTAGATTGCAATTTTTGGTTTTATTCAAAGTTTCTCACTTTAAAAGGAAGAAGAAAAAAAGAGGAAAAATGGGGTTCAGGGGAAAAACCATACAAATTTCATACAGTGATAAACCCACTTTTGATCAATCCAGACCCTCTCAAATCTACACTACACTCATCAATTTTGACACTGACCCAATGATTATCCACTGTTTGAACATTGATTTTTAGTTCCTGAAATCGATGGTTACGGTTTTCTGATTGGAGTGATATTTTGGGGAGCATGTACCCCATAACCTACCTATCTCACCCACTTAATGGTGTGATGAGTTAAGTGCATCATTCTGATTAATTAATAATGATGAAGATGATAACTAATAAATAAATAAAAGTAAGGGATTTTTCCCTAATATGCCTCGCTAGCACAATCACCTGTGCTGAGCACGGTCGCAATATAAATTAAAAGGTTACCTGGAGTACCTCTTTCTATCCATTAAGTAAGTTGCATAAATGAAAATAAAAAAAAACTGGATAGGAAGGGAGTAGAAGAGATGCGGTGGAGCAAGAGACTTAGAAAACGAAGAAGTGGAGTTAAAGTAAAGAGTAGTGGGTGGTTTGATGAGATAAGGATACGAGTGCGTAGTTATATGGAGAGAATGTGAAATATTTTAGGTATGAGTGGATAGTTATATAGAGAGAATGTGCAATGTTGTAAAAATCGCTGGGGGCATGGACTAGGGATTAATCCCCGCCTAGTCAATTAATCCCCGCCTAGTTATTAAGCGGTAACCGCCGACTAGCGCCTAGGCCGATTTTTACAACACTGAGAATGTGAAACATTTTAATAAAGACGGTTAACTCTCTGTCGAAATTATAACTGACGGTCAAAATTAGATTCAAAACCTTCCGGCTTAATATTTTATAACTAGCATAATTGAGCACGGCTACGGCGAACATTGCAATTTAAATATTTATGCATTGAAAAACCCATAGTTTTTTTAAAATGAAATCAAAAGAAAAAAAAAAAGATTATAGCTATGTAATCCAAGAGCTTGTGGGATAGAAAAGAAAGAAGAGAATTGGAGTAGAAAAATAATGATAGAGTTTGTATAGAAACATAGTCTATGAAAAAAAAGAGAGAGAAGAAAAGTGAAGAGTAAGTATGAGTGGCTATGATAAAGAGATAAAGAAGGTAGTTGATGTAACTTCTGATCAAAATTATAGCCGATAGTCAAAATTGAATTCAGAACCCTCCTCTTTAATATATTATAAAGTCTCTTGTATTAAATAACATTGGACTGGTATGATGGGTCTTGTTTTACATGCTGGGCTGGTATTTTGGGGAAAAAAAAGTAAGATTCCCATGTCGGAATATAAAACCTTTCCATGTTGAAAATCTTTCGAGCTCTTCCTATATGGAAAAATTGGATCTTCAATTCGCAAATTCCTTTAGGATTTTCTATGCAAAAAGAAGTCATTTCTGATATGGGAAAGACTAGGGTTTTCTGAAAATGCCTCCATGTAATTAGACATTTACATGTACAATATAAAAAACCAAGCAATATGGTGGTCAAAAAATGTGATTGCAATTGGAGTGTTGCAAGGGTTCTCACTCCAAAAACCGACCAAATTTGTTAACTTCTCACAACAAAGAGTGACAGTCTCATCTGCACAAAATAGTATTTACCATGGAGCATTCACCATTTCAATCTCAATATTGTACTTGGACTTTGGAGAAAATCATACAAAATATGGAAGAGAGATGGGTGGGGATACAATGGACAAAGAAAGGAAGAAGACATGCATGAAAAAAATTTAAAACAAAGAAATAAAATCGAAATACCTTAATACATGCATGAGAAGATATAGTATGCCTCTTGAAAGATATTTCGGGTCATGAGAACCCAAAACCTCCGTTAAGTGGTAATTGAGAAAGGAAAGTTTCTTTGAGGAAGAAACGTAGACATTCTTTGAGGTGAGTTTTTTTATTATTTTGAAAGACTTTATGATAATTTTCATATTGGAAACCTGGAATTTCCCATATTGCATTTCCATTATTCCCACATGGGACAATTCTTCCATATTGAAAGCCTAACATTTTCTCATATTGGAAAATTCTCAACCCATATCGAAGATTTAATTTTTCTATATGGGAAGAGCTTGGAAGATTTTCCATAAGAAAAGTTCTATTTTCCAATGTTGGAATCTAATTTTTTTTACCAAACTAGCAGCCCAACGTGTCAAATGAAACTCATCATATCAGTTTATATTAGTCAAGACGCATTTAATACAAAGGTCTTGAGACTTCCCATATGGGATCCTTTTCCCATATGGAAATGAAAGGGCATTTTTGTCCGAGTGATTTGCACGAGTCTATCTATGGGCAATACGCAAAAAGTAGGCACTCTGGAGGAATTTCACAGTCTATGAGGTATTTTCATGGAAATGTCTCCAAAAATAAAGAAAAAAAATAAAATAAAAGACAAGAAAGGCAATATGCATTTCGCTAGATCCTTCTCTTATTTATAGGGTTCCTACTTGATATTACTAGATAAAAGATAAGAACAAGAAAAGTAGATGAGAATGAGATGGATGATGAAGATAGCGATTTACATGAGATGGATAAGAATGCAACACAACGAATGAGATGAGATGTGATGAGGATATATGCAAAATGACAATCATTGGATTGAGCCACAGTTCTCAACTTCATTGTGAGCAAAGCCCAGGTGGGACGCACTTGGGTGCATGCCGTTCATCCGGTTGGGGGTGCAAATCTTCGTGGTGTGATAAGATGGGTGGAGCAAAATCCGCTTGATTGGCCATGGTGGAGAGTGGAGACATTAAGGCCCCAACATTTTTTTTTTTGGTATCCAACATCAAGGGTGGAAAAGAAATAAAAATCTTGAAGTGTAAATATTTTAAGGTGGATATAGTTTGGATGGATTCAAATTGGATGTGTTGCCTATCAATGGGGATTTGGGGGTAGTGAGTGTTAGGAGGGAGATGAGATCATAGGTGAGCCCCCACACAGATTGAAGCGTCACACATGGTATAACGCTCCCTTTCTTGGCATGGAATTTGATAGTGAGATTAATGCAATCTCATGAATACAGTATAACAATTCCTTCTTCGCGTAGTATTTGTTCTGTGATTTATGCAATTCTATTGGCATGTGTAATACATGATTCCTGAAGAAATCCAAAAAAATTGGAGGGAAGTTGTTGAGGGATTGTTTTACATTTGCACTTTAATCAAGTCTATTAAATTTCTGTCAATTGTGAATACTCAGCTGAGTCTTCAGTCAATTTTGTTTTTTGACAACCAATTAAAGTAGAGATTTCAGGTCTGTCTTTGGTTACATACCCTTTGTAGTTGCAATGACAGAAAGAAGGAGAAGAGAGAAGAGGATGGATGCAGCAGCTGTTGCCCGGAGGACATGGGAGCTTGAGAACAACATAGTCAACATGGAACCTGCAGCAGCAGATACCGAATTGGACTCTATCTATGCATACGATGAAGCTGCGCAGGCAACGGTGCTAAAGGAGAAACCCTGGTCCAAAGACCCAAACTACTTTAAACGTGTCAAGGTATCGGCCCTTGCGCTGCTGAAAATGGTGGTCCATGCCCGCTCCGGGGGCACAATTGAGGTGATGGGCCTCATGCTGGGCAAGATTGACGGTGATGCATTCATTGTCATGGATGCTTTTGCGCTCCCCGTAGAGGGCACAGAGACGCGCGTTAATGCCCAGAGTGACGCCAATGAATACATGGTTGAGTACACTCAAGCCTACAAGCAGGTTTGCATTCAATCCTAATTGCTCTGTTTTGATGATCAGATATTGATTTGAGTATTATCACCATTCAGTCCCACGCATTCTGTTACTGTTTTGAATGCCTTCCGCAACCATCTGAAACTGCCTATGTTGTTGATGTTGTTGTTGTGACTCGGTAATCAGGCTGGCAGGTTAGAGAATGTGGTTGGATGGTACCACTCGCACCCTGGGTACGGATGCTGGCTTTCAGGAATTGATGTCTCAACTCAGATGTTGAACCAGAAGTATCAGGAGCCATTTTTGGCAGTTGTTATTGATCCAACGAGGACAGTCTCAGCCGGGAAGGTTGACATTGGAGCATTTAGGGCGTACCCATCAGGTTATAAGCCTCCTGACGAGCCTGTGTCAGAATATCAGACAATTCCACTTAACAAGATTGAAGATTTTGGTGTTCACTGCAAACAGGTTTGGATTTAATCCGACACTTGACACTACTGCTTATTTTAAATTGTAGGATCAAAATATCTCCCTTTGATGTCACTTTGAGTAGCAGGACATGTTGAATGGTTTCCTTTGCTTTTAAAATCATATAATTTGCAAAATCATAATTTTTAGCTGTTTTAGAAGACAGGAAAAAGGTAGAAACGAGATTCACACCAAATCCTATTTGATGTAAAATGTACAAGAAGTTACTACTTGTCATTATCAACTAGGATATGTATCATGATTGACTTAGATATAGGATTGTCATATATAACGGCTTGAACCTTATCAAGCAAGGGAGGGAGTCTTGTATGAGGCATTACGCAAAATTTTCTTATGGGCACCAGGATGAGTATCATGATTCACTTAGACATGTTTGTCATAGAGGACACCTTCAACCTTATTGAGTGAGAGTCTTGTACAAGGTATTGTATAATTTATCTTATCAACAAAAAAGATAAGAGTGATTAAACACTGTTCAGTTTGAATCAAGCCCTTTTCATTTACTATTAAAGTCGGGTCAGCCCCCAAATCCTTGTCATTAGGAACCTGTCTACCAATGTTTTGGATTGTTCTTTTATTTATTTTTTATTAACCACGAAAATTAAATAGAAACAAAGGGAGGCGCAATCTACATAAACAAGATTTATGATGACTGGAGTACATTAATGATTTTAGATTCATGATAACCCGAGATTTCCTTTTATATGTGTGACCAAACAGCACTGAAGTACTATGTCATATTCTCAATGGAAGACATTTCTATTAAAAAATGCAAAATATATTAACTGGAATTAAGAGAAAACTACCATTAAAAAAAGAGAATTTAGAGAAAACTGAACAAAAATATTGAAAATGCTGTGTCAAATATTTTAAGTGTGAGTTGTGACCGCCATGGAAATATATCAAATATCAATGCATTACTTGATTGATGTTTTTTTTTTGTTGGCTGACAATGATATTTGATTTGTCCATTTTATTTTTGAAAATAAACTTTTAATTTACATCATAGTGTTAAGTTTTCACAATCTAACCCCTGCTATACCATTTCAGATTTTTTACCGCATGTATTTTTTTTCTTATTTTTTAATTTTTGGCTGCAGTATTATGCACTGGATATTACATATTTCAAGTCTTCTCTTGATTCTCACCTCTTGGACCTCCTCTGGAACAAGTATTGGGTAAATACACTTTCTTCTTCACCATTGCTGGCAAATAGAGACTATGTTGCTGGTCAAATTTCAGATTTAGGTGAGTAATGTCCTGGAGTTGCCAGGGAAGCGATTGTGTTTTGCTTTTCATTGTATTTAGCACTAGTTTTTGGCAATCATCTAAACGCATATACTCATTTCTGCTGCATTCCTGTGTTCTTTGTGAGCAATCAAATAAGTTCCACCTTGCAGTGTCAATGTTTAGTTTGAAAACAGAAGAAAGAAGCAATAATTTCGTCTTTTGACTTGTTTTTCCTTCTCTTTTACGTCAGTACTGATTTCTTTTCCTTTGAGGGATGCTCAAGTGATTCGAGGTGAACTATGAATCAGTTGCATGAAAGGGTTGGAAGAATAGTTCAAAACTCGGCTTGGCCACTTGGCTTGATAGGATGCTGGGTCATGTTGACTTCTAAACTCTGCCAAATATTGACTGAATCAAAAAGTCGACTCCATGCAGTTTAGATATTAAAAATCCTGTTAGTTATTTTGTTGTTTATCAAAATTTATGTATTCCTTGAAACTTTTCAGGGGGAAAGCATTCTTCTTTTTTGGCTTTGTTGCAATTTTGATTAGCTTGTTGCTTTTATCGGTGGTGAGTTTGTATGATGCTAAATATAGTGAACTAATACTATTTCCTCATTCAGCTGAAAAACTAGAGCAAGCTGAAAATCAACTTTCTCATTCACGCATGGGTTCTTTTCTTGTTTTCCCACAAAAGAAGAAAGAGGTATGTGTAGATTGCTTGTTTGCTGCATCGGGTATTTGTAGTTTAGACATTGTCCGAGCTTTAGCCAGCAATATTAAGAAATAATATCCTTCTTTGTTTTGGCTGAAATAATATGCTTCTTTGGTTTGGCCTTTTATTGTGTTTAATTGTACAGTGTCTAAGAAGGCTGGTTTACGTAAATATTTCGGTGCAACATATAACCACTGATAAAAGAATCATCCGAATTGAAGTACACTTCATATGTGAATTTAATCTGTTTAAACTACTTCCCACTTTCATGGGTACCACTTACTTTGTGACATTTTTGTTCAAGTTAGACACAATATTGTCTAACACTCTACAACCATAATTTGGAACTGTCCTTGGACCTTCTAACTTCTCATATCTCCATGGATAACTTAGGAAGCTGCATCCAGATATCATTTAATTAATGTCACTCTACTAGGATAGATGTGAAAGTCATGGTAGTCATGACGATGTTGGCACAGTCATATACTGTACCCTTCGCGCACTTTGAAGGGTTGTGTGCCTAACCCATGCCTTTGTTCCTAGGCACATGATGCGCCCAAGCACCCCTTATATAATGTGTAAAATAGGGCAATTTAACGGACATTTATGTATTTTTACTTCCTGTTTGTTCATTTATATTATTAAGAGAGAAGGAAAAAAAGG
Source organism: Litsea cubeba (assembly GCA_012931725.1). Taxonomy (NCBI): domain Eukaryota; kingdom Viridiplantae; phylum Streptophyta; class Magnoliopsida; order Laurales; family Lauraceae; genus Litsea; species Litsea cubeba. The sequence goes on along the minus strand of CM022948.1, from coordinate 88,475,162 downwards.
GAAAAGAGAGGAGAAAAGAGGGAAAAAGGAGAGAGGGTATAGGGAAAAGAGGGAAATAGAAAAGAAAGAAGACTAGTTCATAGCTGAAGCTTAACCCCATCCACCAGGCACCGCAGCTCCTCTCGCAGTGTTCTTGTAATTTCATTCTCTGTTGCTATGTTTTACATCCGTAAAGATTGACAGAAATTAACCTTAAAAAATTATAAAGAAGTATGTTGAGACAATGTCTGTAATGAATGACTGAATGCTGGTTTTGTTTCTCAAATTTACATTGCAACTAACTAGAGCCTAGAACAAGAGTATTGGCAAAAGGTCGCATCTTAATTCTTGTGGACTATCCTATGACTTGTCTTTAACTAAGGTTATCCAGACACAGGAAAACCTTTGTGAAAATAATTTCAATCCCTACATTGCTTGCCAGGGCCCTTATATATTATTTGTGTCTGTATGCTGATATTCTATCTTTCATTTTCTAATCATTCACAACCACCTTTTGTATTATATATTGCATTTGCATGTTTTGATGGTTGTTAGCTGAGATCTTCCATAGAATTCCTGCTATTTTGATTTTTTAGGCATATACAGAGACCCTTGTAGTTTGCAGCGAACCAAATGAACCACATAAATGATGGATTTGCTTTATGTGGGATCATTATTGGCTGCTACCCTTTTGAATTATAATGTTTATTCTTCTAACGGTTTCTAAAGCTATTTTTTTATTTATTAAGCTCGCACCTTGATTGGCCCCATCTCTTGCCTTCTAACTTGTGCCCCAGGCTCCAACTATCCTTTTGCTCCTTGCACCTTGACTACCTCAGTGAATTTTTTAACGGTTCCTTTGAGAAAACTTCCCAAAGGCTTTTTTCATTCTAGTGAAGAATGGATGAAATTTCTCAACACATTAGAGTTGATGAACCTAATCAGGCTTGAAAAAGAGTTCCAATTTATGCCCTCATGTGATCCCTTTTTATTCCCCCCAGCTTAAGCCAGCCCTTTACTGTATACTTATGGGACTTGCATAAAAATTATCTTATGCAAACAATGACATTTGCTATCTTATACACTTGAGTGACTGGAACTAAGTTGTATACTTTGGGCTAGACACGGACTGGCCTTGTGGGCCCATGGTCTGAATGGGCATAGGCATAAAGGTTTTTTAGCCCAATAGTTAATGAGCGGATCCTGGTCTATGATGCAACTTGATGATCCAGCTCAGCCCCAAAAATTCATGAACTGACTTAAATGTTTCATTGATGGGCTGGGCAGGGCCTCATCTTCAGGCATGTATGACGCATCTGGCTTGAAGATTAGGTCCGTTTAATAAATGGCTAGGTTTGGATTAGCTTTGGCCCAGCCTAGGAATGCCCTTTTACACTAAATTCATACATATGATCAATTTGGATCTTGATATAGACAATCACTTCATGTTTGCAGTAGTATTGTCCCAGATACCAAGTTATGAATCTGCTAGTCTAGTTACTTTTAGCAAGTGCAAAATTTGCTCACTATGTGATTACCCTCAATGCTGCAGCCTTATACTGTTGACCTTCTCTTTTGTTTCTTTTTCACTAATGCTGTACCCGACCTGTGCATCCATTTGGGGAATGTAGGAGGAATCTCAACTTGCAAAGATCACTCGGGATAGCTCAAAAATAACTGTTGAGCAGGTGCATGGCCTCATGTCACAGGTGAGCTACAAACTGTTTTTTTTATTCTTTTTTTGGGGATCACATTCATGTTTCCCCCATTGGCATTTCAATTTATTTTTTGGGTCATTTTTCCTTTTCTTTGCAGGTGATCAAGCACGTTCTTTTCAACTCCGTACACCAGTCCACCCAAGCTCTCTCAATCACGATGGAGTCATCAGATCCTGAACCGATGGTAGAAACCTGATCACGCAAACATGACTGACAGCACTGATACATTGATAAGAGTCACAAACTTCCAATATTCATAACCCGTGTGATCCTATCAGTTTTTTTTTTTTTTCGCTTTGTAAATCCTTATGCTTGGCTTCTATTGGTAGTTGGTACAACATTTCTGTTAATTTGTGCCAAGAACCTACCAAGGATCGTGCTCATCAGGATATGGGTTAGGTTATACACACCGAGTTAGGGTTGTAAATGGGTTCTCGATTATCCGATTACCCGAAGGTTCCGACCCGTTAGGTTCCGGGTCTGGGTCCTTATTTTGGTCCCGATAAGTACATGGTTCCGGTTTCGGATCCTTTTTTTGGAATCATTATCTAAACGGGTCCGGTTATGGATCCACAGTGGCTCAGACCCGTGGACCCGAGACCCGACCCAATACTCTAACTTAAATAATTTATTATTTATATGTTACATGGGAACCCCTTAATCTAAGCTTCTAATCTAATCTTTCGTCCCCAAACCACATATTATTGATAGACAAAAGGTTACATTTGCTTTTGTAGGTGATCCAATTGAATTACGAAAAAGCATAATTATTTTTTTAATGGAAAAATACAAGTATTAGGGTCCAGACCAGCCTCACATACGGTTTCGGTTCCGGTTCTCATGAATATTATCGGTTTCGGTTCCGGAATCAGTTTTCTGATTCCGAACCGGGTCCGGTTCTTTCCCTTAGAAACAGTTCTTGTTCCACTCTGGACCCGGATCGGAATCAACTCGTTTACAACCCTACACCGAGTCCATCTTGGGCCTTGAGGATATATAGGCCTAAGTCTGGTCCATTTAAAAATTGAGCCAGCGATTTTGCCCAAGTACAGCCACAGGTCTAAATTAGAGCCCAATGCAGGTCACTATCGGGTTAGGCTCAGGCTGGCCTGCCTCCTGAGCACCCCTACATATGGGTAACAGTGCCCGTGGCAATAAGATTGAAGAAACGCTTTCAGAGAGAAGGCAGAAATGCTCAGTTCCTGAAATGTCAGAGAGTTGTTACAAGTGAGGCCCACCTAAGCATATTGCATTTTACTGCATGAAAGAGTGGTGGGAGTGAATGCTTTTTACAGTAGATTCCCATGAAGGGTGGAAGAACATTGTTTTGCTAAAATCTACCTTCTTTGTCTGCTACCATTGTGACTGCCCTTGGTTTTCTTTAGAACTGCAAAGATGCTTCAGTTTTTTGGGTCCTCCTTTCTGGGCAAGGGATTAAAATAGTGGGGCTCAAAGCAGGTTCAAAGCAAATTTTTGGAGTCATCAGAGTCTGTACCTCCCAATGAAAAATGTCACTCCTTACCACTGAGGTAACGAGCGGTTTTTTCAATTAATTTATATAGCTACGGCAAATGGAATTCCAAGGAGAAGGCTACTTTGATTTCAGGTGCACTGCCCTTAGATCACAATTTAACATGAAAAAAAATTATGAAAGCCCCGGGGGTTTGCACTAATTTTTTAAACAATTCTGACGTAAGAAACCCTGCCTAGGCAATTATGATGTTGGCCCCATCTTCAATCCAAAATTTGGTTCCTGCTAAAGCATGGCGTGACAGAAATTTTGGGTTAGAGTTGAGCTCTTTGAGCTAAGACAATATTATTATTATTATTATAAGCAGCAGTCAGCCAACACGGTTTCTTTTGAAATAAGAGCATTTTGGTATTCACTTGAGGGCCCAACTGCAACAAGGTAAAAGGTAAGTTTCTTCCTATTAAAAAAGAGACGCCCGCGCGCGCACACAAAAAAAAAAAAAAAAGCACTGAAGGCTTCTTTTTTAAAAAAAATTGGTTCCAAGCAAATATTTGGATATTTAGATTTTTTGATAGTTAGGTTTTTTTTTTTTTTTTTTTTCTAAAATACACACAAACCTTAGTCCTTAGGGTGGCTTCTTGGCAAAACCCAAAGATGGTCCTGAAAATGGGCCTAGGTTGAGGCCATTTGCAAAAATACACATTGCCTTCGCTTAAATTGCATTAACTATGTCAGGCCCAGGCATGCCTTTAACTATATATATGCACATGCCCAGCCCAATTAAGAACTAGGCTAGAAAAATAAGTAGTAAGCTAGGTACATCCCATGGGCCAAGAAATAGATCCCAAAATCTAGCCCAATAGAAGCCAGCTGGGACCATGTGCACCCCAACACAATTCAAATCTCACCTTAGATAAATCCTATAACTCTGAGGGCAAATTGCATAACTTTGAATAAAAAGAGAGCATCAAAGACAAAGATCTTAGAAAAGGACACAAGTAGTTTTGATTTTTGAAACCAAAAAGATATGAAAACATTTGTTTATATAAGAAAAGGCAAAGGCAAAACCAGTCTCAAAACACTCTCCACTTCTCTCTTTCACACTACTCACGACTCTCTCTCTCTCTCTCTCTCTCTCTCTCTCATGGCAGCTTCAACCACAGCAAAAGAACCCACCACACCCCCACCTCCAGTTATAGGGAAAGCAGGAAGATACACTGTCTTCCTCACTCCTCCCTCCACTCCAAAACCCCCTCAAAGTCCCACCTCAGATTCCCCTAAAATCCCTCCCCAGACTGAATCTCCCAAGATCCCCCCTCCTGTCCGGCCTCCCCCTCAGCAATTTGCCCAAAAGCCGACCCCCAACACCTCCCCATTTGGGTTCTTCTGGAACGCCGTTACCAGAGTCCAAGATTGTAACTTTATCCAATCCATGGCTTCTTTTCTCATTTTTTTTTTATCTGGGTCTTACTTATTTTGTGATCTAATGGGATTCTTTTGTGGTGGATTTGGCAGTTCATTCTAGTGTGGATGAGTATTTGGCAGATTGGTTCGGATTGAATCAGTCCAAGTATCAGTGGGCGTTGAACGATTACTACGAGAGCAATGAAATTGTGAGTTTTTTCTGATCTTCAGTTTGAGTCTTTTTTCTTTTTTTGTTTTTTGGGTTTGTTTAGATGTGTCCCAGATTTGATTTGGGTTTTTCTTCTGGAAAAATCGTATCTTTTTATGTTTCCCTGTGCTCAAGGTCGATGAGGTTGGAGATTGTGAGTAAAATCAGTATTTCTTATGGGTGCTGATGAATTGGATTAAGAAATTCCGAATCTCAGCACTGTTTTAATTCATTTTCAGGATGGTTAACCATCAATTATGCCAATGGGTTAGAAAAAACGTAGTGATTTAATGTACATCCAATTTCACATTTGGGGCCTGTTTGGTTAATTGGTGTCGAATTCCTAGGATTTCTAAGCAGAGTACCCTTTCTATTAATGGCATGACAAGTGAAGGATTACTCTCTTTTAAGGGCATGACAAGTGAAGGATTAAAGGTGAAGATCCACAACGGGTCATTGAATAATCTATCCTTTGATAGGAAATGATTACCCACCCATTGCCCTAGAAAATTAAACCCTAAGAAAGTGATAGTCCCATCCTTATATTTTTAAACAGACCTTTTGTTCCTCAACTCTTTATTACTTCTTCCTGAATCTTCCTTTAACATTTCTAGGAATTCAAATACAAAGTTTGCAACCAAGCCCTTAGGGTTTTGTTTTATGCTTGGATCCAGATTCTGTATCCCAGGTCTGATGGATGGATTTTGTTGGTTTTGCTTTATTTTGCTGCCCCAGTTTTAAAATCTATAATGTGTAAAAGCCCTGCCTTTGTTTTTTCTGCCATAAGAGTTGTAGTTAGGTCAGATAGGAATAACTGTTTTGACTGTTCTTTGAACCCAAGAGTAAATATGTTGCTGCTTTTGGATAATCTCTTAGCAATCAGCTATCCTTTACAGTTTAATGCATGATATGATTTGGTGCCTTCTAGTAATGCATCCTTTTTATAATTTGTCATCATCTTTAACATTGTCATATAACCATCATAATGGTCTTTCGAGCTTTATATCATCTAGCCTCCTAAGTGTAGAAAGCTTTAAGGAATTAAGTTTACTTGTAACTATATATGACAAATTTCATTCTTCGATCTTTAGGATTGGGGTTGAGACCTACTTAATTTCACTCCAGTCTTGATCATATATCATCACTTTAGCATCTTCTCGGACATGGTTTTATTTTATGGCAAAGATTGCATGCCTTTGGCCTGAGATTGTTCATTTATGATTATGACACCATAAACTATTTTTTCCACGTTGGTTTGGCTTGAGCTTTGAGGCTAGGTTTTTCCTTTTCATGGGATTCAATGTGTATTATCCATCCACTACATGCCTTTATAGTGAGTAGTGTCTTATCCATTTGAGCATACCATTAGATTGGTGTATCTTCCATCCCTAACACATTGGGGCCACCTGTCGTGGGGCTCTTTGCTGGGTCCAATAGGCCTCCTTTGGTGTAAGACTAGACCAAATCGGCCTTGATCTTCCCCATGGGCTTTGGCCCAATGGCCTTGACATGGCATGATCCAAGAAGCCCATTTTGGGCCACCCCTCTTGGGCTGCATCATTTTGGGAGGTTGACTTTGGCAGTTCTGCTTTTGATTTCATTTCTATTTGGGGCCAGGTTAGAATCTTACATTTCTTTCTAACTACTTTATTCAATGTCTCATAGTTATCTGTGCTTGCAACACTTTAATTCTTCATAATATGGTTGTTTCTAATCGTCTATTTACATGCCTTTACCGTATCAAATAGCATTCATTGCTTTTTCTCATCTTTTCTTCTCTCTCTCTCTCTCTCTCTCTCTCTCTCTCGCTCTCTCTCTCTCTCTCTCTCTCTCTCTCTCTCTCTCTCCATGTTTTCTTTGTGTAGTTTGTGTGTGCTGAATGAGCTCACCCGTGATATGTTCTATTTTTCTCTTAAACCACAATATCAAGCTTTCAGGTTTTGGTGAATCATAGGGAATGAATCTGTATAGATGTAGACATGGATGGTGATTCTGGGGTTATTGGGTGTACATGCTCTGTAATTGGTTTAAATATTTTGGCAGAAGGGATAGTTTGTTTCACTTGCTATGTATTCCAGATGCAGTTTTCGTACTTCCCCATCAGACATCACTATTGTTTATCAGAAATATTTTCAGTTTCGGGCTGAAAGACGATAGAAGAAGAAGAAGAAAAGTCCGACTTATTGTATTTCCTCATTTCCCCATGCACATCCCTGATTACTAACGCACTTAGCAGCAGAACTACCAAACATGTTTTTTTTTTTTTTTTGAGGTGCTGAAGTCAATCCATTGCAGGGAAAGGAAGGCGAGAAACCAAAAGAATTGAAGAACAAACTATAGGATGTATAATATATGGTGGGAAGGTAAATTGTGCCTCTCTCTTTTTTTTTTTCCAAAGTCGTCCTTTATTCTAAAGAATGAATGAACTTTTTGTTTAATATTTTATAAAAATGAGCATGCAGGTATTTTGCGATGTCAACAATGGAGAGAGGATTATGAGAGAGTTCCCTTTGATGAAATCATCCTTCTGTGACAGCTTGATTTTTTGCAAGGGCATGGGAAGATATCTCCATGCAGTCACAGGGAGCTGTACATGATAGTTGTGATTCGACCATCATGCCGCAATGGCTAACAAGGGTGCGCCTTATTTAACTATAGAGGGACTGTCTTGAATCTTGAGTGTTTGAAACTATTTTATTACGTTATGTTGTATACCAGAAGCCGCGATCAGAATTTACATATGGGTTGTTTCTTGGACATTGTTTTGTGGAGTTAAAATGCTCATCTAGTTTCTGTACTCTCTCATTCTTTTTCTGCACTGGGCATGTTGTTATTTGATGATAGTTTTCAGGGATTTGGAGTTGAATTGCTCTCTCAACCTTTTTTTTTTCTCTAGACTGGCCTTGTGGTTGTGGGTAACTGGAGAGCGTGCACAAATTGAATTTGTGCTGTATGAGTATGACTGTAAATTCTGTTGGTGATTTTATTTGTTGGTTGCTCGATTATAGGAGTGGCACAATCCAACTACACCCACCAACCCAACCCAAACCCGGCCCGCTAAGGGTCGGGTATTCGGGTATCAATTCACATAAAGCGGGTGTGAAGCCTATTTTTGGTTCCGGGAGAAATTCGGATATGTAATTCGGATCCAAGCACATAGGAGCTGGAAAATTTGGATCCTGATCCAGATTTATATATGTTCCAGTCCGAGGATTCAGATCCAGGCTGTGATCATATTCACATATTAAAAAATATATATAAAGGTTTTAAAAATATATATCTCGAGTTGTTTGAGAGTATACTTAGGTACCATTTAATAGCTCCACTTGTTGTGGTCGTTTTCATCATCATCAAAGCTGTGTCTCAAGCCAATTATGTGCTACATGAATTTTGTTTTTCATACCACTTTATCGAGGCCAAATCTCTGGATGGATTGCACATCTTGAAGTTTAGCCTTAATATTTTCATTTCCATTCCCTTTGGCGTATTTCTTTTTCTTGGTGGGCCATCAACTTGCATAAAGTCAATTGAAGCTGTTTCAAATGTATTATTTATTGAATTATTATTATTATTAGTAGTAAACGACGACCCAAAACCTCAATATTGCAATAGTGAGCACCTTCCATTGTGGCCAGTCCCGAAGGCTATTGTCAATTTTTCATACGCTCCGATGGAGTTTAAAAGTAATGAGTTTTAGAGTAGATCTCTTCGGACAATTTCAGACGGATGGGGTAAGCCTCTCCAGACATCATGGGAAAATGTTCTCTGACAAGCAACTGCAGAGCATGTGGGGCCCACTTGCACCCACCTTTCATCGATACAACCCATTTTGGTAGTCTTTTCATCCCTTGATCTGGCGTCCTGCCCAATTTTACACTAACCGAACATTCTCTCACCGTTGAATTGAATCTCAAGAAAATATATGATTAAGGGGGCCAGCTCTCCTAAGCTGAAGCTTAAGATAAGGTAAGCTGAAGTAAGCTCAATTACGTAGTGGGGCCCACTTGGGGACCCACATGGGGATGGGGGTGGGGGGGATTTCAAGGACTCCCTGGGATCCTCCTTCCTATAAAAAATCAGCCCCAATCGTGGTTTCTATCATCTCCATCTTGGCACCAAAAGTTTAATGGTCAACGGTCTATTAGGATTGGTACATAGTTGATCCAACAGTCTAGTAAATTCGGATTTAACCAAAAGTTGGTGGGCTTGTGCAATTTAAGGGGGTCGTGTGTTTGGTCTATTTGGATGGATCAAGGATGGACCCCATAAGCATTTGCTTACGGAATCATATCATAAGCTTAAGCTTAGGAGATATCATAACTTTAAGACTGTTAAATCAAAAATTAGGATAATCTAGCAAGGCTAATTATTTAGAACCCCCTTGTCCACGAGGAGACCTTTCAATCTACCCCACTCCCATTGGTACACTTGCATCTAAGCGGGGCCTATGAGCCTGCTCTAAGGTGAACATATCCTAGGCATCATGATGGCATTCATGTGTTACTCAGGTAAACAATTAATCGCCTACAGCCCATATGAAACCCAGGTCGCCAGCAGTATTAATCAGGGCCATAAGATGGTCCATACAAGGATTTCACAGGTTGGGTCCAGTCTATCAGGTGAATCAGAGAGCATATACAGGACTAGTACCAATCTCATTGCAACTGTATTCTACCATTTACCATGAAGCAACTCATCCAAACAACAACTTGAAACATGAAACTTTGCAGAAAAAATGCAGTGCCCTTCATCCTATAACAATCAAAAACAAACATTTGAGAAGAAAATGGTCCGTCCAAATTCAATGGGCAAAAGCAGATGATTAGAGGGCCATCAACAGGATGGGCTCGCTCACATAGCCAGCCAATAAGAACCACAGTACCTGATTTTTGCGCCCATATCTGCATTGAAACCCATGATTTGGATGGTTTGGGGACTGGGATGCTACACATAGGAGTCAGCTCACTAGAGTGACCTGTGAAGAAGTGCACTGTAAAATGGAAGCTACTGATCTATAAATTGGTAGTTTCAATGACAATTGCCATACTAATCTATATCCACAAATCAAATTGATTTGGGATGTTCAATGAAGAATGTGCAATCTCCGCCCAAAGAATACCAGACAACAATAAGTCACAAGAAGGGGTGCTACCGCTGGTTGAGACCTCACCTCAATGCCAGAGCTTCATGCAGACCCCTGATGGCCCGGGCAGCGGCCTTTTGCTGCATATACCTTCCGAGAAAGTGTCAACAAGTTGGCCTGCAAGGCTCGATGGGTCGTCAATCAGGGTGTCAACATAAACACTCACAACCCGTCGCTCCTGTGGGGTAGCTCGCAGGCTAAACCAAGTAAGGAACTTCACTCGAAAGCTCTTCTGGATATGCCCTTCGCACTCTAGCCACCTTATCACCTTCACGCAGTATTCATAGTTCCTCTCCAAAGACCCATCTCCAATACTTGCATCTTCGCATCTCCCTGCACTCCTTTTCTTTGACGAGCTCCCAGCTTGGGGCTCCACTGGTTTCAGGGGCCATTTCTCCGGTGGTTCCCCACCGACCAATTCTGCTCTACCACCCCTTCCTGGCCCATCTTTCCCATTTTCCAGCTTGCTTGGAGTGATGGGAAGGACAGATTCTGAGCACCCAAATGGTACAATCTCCCTCTCATTTCCATTTCCAACAGGAACATTTGATTCATTTTCGATGCTAATCTCCTCAAGCAATGGAGCACCCAGCTGTTTCTTCTTCTCGGGTTTTGGAACATTAGATACTTGTTTGTCATTGGTTGAATTTGTAGAATCTCTCTGAGACTCGGATGGAATTGTTGAATTTGGTTCTGAACCAACCTCACCCATTACATTTTCTTCATCCAATGCAGAAACTGAATCTCCCAGCATTTCTTCCTGCTCTGTGGCATCTGTTGTTCTGCAACACATGTCCACGCCAGCATTCTCAGAATAGGACGTTTCTTTGTGGGTATGATTAGTTACCTTCCCCAAATCAGGCATCGAGGTTTTTTCACGATAACTAGAACAATTGCCTGTAGAATTAGATTCGTCTCCCTCTGACGAAGGATTAGACATGCCACTGCAGTTTGTTTTTGGACTCGCAAATGGAGGTCCCTTTGAACCTCCTTCTGCTGCTTCTGAGCTCTTTGCAATTTCTTCCCCAATGCTGCTGGTCCTAAAGCTAACTTCACACTTTCCCAACTCCCTTGTGCTGCCGACAGAAATGATTTTGAAGATGTACTCGGTAGCTGGAGTAAGATTGGAGACAAAAAACCTTCTGTTAGGCCAGGACAAAGCACGTGTGGGTTCAGCAGGGTAGTCGACTGTGTTGGTCTTGCGATGCCATAAGTTGTAGCCAACAAGTTCTTCTGATAATGCGCTCTCAGAACACAAGACCACAGTCAGAGATGTTGAAGAGACATTTATAATGCTGATCATGCTGGGAGATACTGAACTGGCTTCTGCAAATGTTGAGCACATGAAACATTGTAGAGGATTATGGAAGTACACTCATCCATTTTCAATATTTAAAAGACCATAAGATAAAGAAGGGGTATGGAACATGGAAATAAAAGAATTATGGTTGAAAATTTGTCATCCATGGATAAAACAGGTTGCAATGTGTTAAGTTTTCCATCTGGGTTTGTTAATGGTTTGATTGCACATTTGTGATGGTGCATATATTGAAAACAACATTAAGTGAAAATGCTGCATAAACAGTACCGCACCTGATGTGGTCTTCAATTTCATTGCAACTCTGGAAGCCTGATTCCTTTCTGATGCACTTAAAAATCATAGTTCCGCAACTTATTTAGCAGAATGGAGACCATTTTGCTATGCTTTTAGGGTAGCATGGCATGGCCTGGCATGGAAAACTGTAACAGAATTGCTCAGGATTTTGTTGTTCCCCAAATTTGCATCAGCTGCACTTTAGGTTGCACAGTAAAGCATGCCAAACCATTGCTGCTTTGCAAAGAGACATATGGGCCCTCAGCTTTCCATATCTTAAGGACAGGCATATTCTTAGTAATTAATGTGCTGTCCACTATCTTAAGCGGATATGTAAGTGTTTGGAGGATGTGCAGTTCCTTTAGTTGTGGTCGGTTGCTTTGGAATTTCAGACCATTTGCCATACTCTGCTCAATTTGGAATAAAGAAATTGTAGAATTTTTAAAAATTCAGCTTTGCCTTCTGAGGCTATCATTTCAGCTGTCACCATGAGGGCACGCAAATGAGCTCTATGTAGGAAGGACTGTCTTAATTTATCTTTGGGCAACACTATCCACAATTGGGGAGTGTGTGGAGTGTGGCTCTTCTAAAACTATCAAGGTAGAGGCAAAGAGCATTGGTTTCCTTCTCGTTAGGGATTCTTGAAGTTCAATGTCGATGGCGTGCTAAAGAGAAGTTGGGCCCAACTGGTTTGGGTGGTATTCTTTGAGACAATAAAGGCCAGATATTGCTTTCCTTATCAAAATCAGTTGGAGTCAAAGATACTAATGAAGCTGAGGTCCTGGCTATTTTAGAAGCATTGAGATCACACCTGCCCTTGTTTCATGGTTCATTGATCTGGAGAGTGACTCCACCAATGCATCTCTTTGATAACTACTTGAAATAGAGGTCCCTGGTAATTTCAATTTCACCTTGATGAGATAAGTGCTAGGTTTGTCTATCAAGGTTGAGTTTCATCCCATTGGTTGTTAAGATAATGATGCAGCAGATAGTTTCCCCAAACAGGGGTAGAGAGTGTCGGTTCTTTTGCTTGATTTGTTATTTGTAATTGATGTTTGTTTTTTCCTGTTTAGGGAGGGGCATAATGCTCTTATGCCATTTTCCCTTCTTCCTGGGTTTTAGGCCTTCTTAGTACTGATTGTTCCACTTATTTGGAGTGCAGGTTTATCAGTTGCCGGACATATATATGTCATAAGACCAGTTCAGAAGAGATGTATACCTTGAATATTACAACCCAACGATGACTGTGAAGCAGTAGAAAGGATAGAATCTAACAACTCTACTGCAGTAGCACACAATTTTTGAATCTCTGCACCAGATGAGAGTCTGCTAACAATGCCACGTGCCATCATGATGGGCAAACTATCTAAAGTTCCGACTTCTGCCTCAAGACTCTTCACTGCCTTGTTCACAATCTCATAAAGCTTTCGGTATTTCTCAGTTCCATGGACAAGCTTATGGATTAGAGAAAGCCGATAACCAAATATGTCCACACGTCTGGCATCCTTTGCAATCAGTAGCTGCTTCCGCCAGCATCTGTGTTATTATAAGGAAAAAAAAAAAAAACTTAAAACAAGGGCTTTTATTAGATGTTCCTGCCTCTTATAGCAGCTGTTATAGAACAGCTGGGCAGCTAAAAAAGTGAAGCAATTTTCAAGCAAATGGGTTGTGGATGTGAAATGTATCATACTGGCACCGGAGAGCAAAAAAATAACGGCAAAATGGATGTTAAGCACAATGTACCATCTACGGAAAGAGTGAATGAGTGAAACAATACCCATATGGGCAGTATATTTGTTTGCCAATGTATAGAGTACTATAGTATTTATTCGACAATATTGGAAACCAGGAGCTGTGGACCTACAGAGTCGCTTTGATACTTCACGTGATTTCCAACCTAGAAATCATAAGAAATACTATATAGTAGGTTTGACAGACACTGTGGTGATGTAATGGTCTATGTAACCTAATAAAGCTTTAAAGGCCCACAGGCTGTCCTGAACTTAAGGCTGACTTAGAAAGCTTGCCAAAACTATAGCTCAGGACTCGGGAAGTCAAAAGCACTATTACTCAAGAGGGCTGTTATAACATCACCTTGATCACTACAAATAACTGCATATATAAAACTAGCTATAGCATAAAATACATAAACAATACATTAACCAAAGCAGTACTTGTTGGTAAAAGAATAACATCCTTCATTAAAAGTTCTTGGGACAACTGTTAGAACAAGCATAACAAGCCATGCTTAAAACAAGACATGGGCTTGTAAATAAGCATTTCTATGGTGCATACCATCTAAACTTTTAGTCATAATTAATTTTCAAAAGTAGATGCGTTTAGGGCCCATTTCTTTTGCAAGAAAGTGAATACATAGGATATCACAGGACAATGGGTTCCAACAAAGGATTATAAACGAGGTGAGAGGTGAAGGATATAGGGAGAAGATGTAGATGGGACCCTAACTTTCCTAAGATTTGATTTACTAGGATAATGGCTTGGTATTCATTTTCATTCTCCACTTAATTCATTTTCCATCAAAGGGGAGATTAATTGATGGTCATTTATGGACCTTCACCTTTGTTTCTTCAATTTTTTAACACTTTCAGGAATACATTTCTTAGAATGCTTTGCAAACAAAGAGCAAACTAATTTTTAATTACGCTGAAATATAGATCTATGATTCACTGCCATTGCATTTCCTTCTATATAGTTACCTTCACATTTAAATTCTCAAAAGAAGCATATCTATGGGACACCAATTTTAATTCTCTGACGCATATCCATTGATGCTTTCATCCATGCTAGCCAATTGCCATCAAACAAAAATAACTGTAGTGTAACTCTGCCAATTCAAGCATGTGCTACAATGTTGACAAAGCAGTTCTGTCAACACGATACATGAACACTATGAAGGGATTCAACTACGTTATTAACAAACAAGCATGGGCCATGGCGTAAAGATGCATCTTAATTCTTAAGATCATAGAAACAAAATGTGTCTTTGGAGATGGTGGTAACATCAAGTGGGATGGATTGCTGATCAAACTGCCCATATCTACAGGTGGTTCGAGAGGAAAGGTCAGGGTCAGAGTGTATACATTATAGACTAAAATCCATCACAAGCAACTCCATAGATGGAGACAATGCAAGGATTTTGAGTGTAAAAATGTAGAAAACCCCACATACCTTCATGTTTATTTAGTTTGTCTAGCAAAGATGAAATATGTAAAAGCCGAAGAAAATGGTTATTCAGATTTGCATGGTGTACATTTCTTGTCTGGCAGTGATGTGGCAAAACCCCACATGCCTTCATGTTTATTTAGTTTCTCATGTTTATTTAGTTTCTCTAAGAAAGATGAAATATGTAAAGCTGAAGAAAATGGTTGTTCAGATTTGCACCATGTACATTTCTTGTCTGGCAAAGATAAAATGTGTAAGCCCCTCTATCAAATATATATACAAGCCTAAGAACTTAGTTATTTACATTGTAAATTGTAATCACATTCTTATCTTCATGCTTTTCACTAGAGAAGCATAATTCTTGTATTACATGAAATTTTGAATGGAGCATTTGCAGATTTCCCTTGTATTCAAAATATTCAGAGAAATGGTTTAAAAAAGAAAGAAGAAATTGTGGATGGATATAAAATTATCAAGGTTAGGAAAGTTATATTCATCATGATGAGAAAACGAACAAAAATTGTCCACTGCATCTTTAATGAATAACCCAGATATGCAATTCAAAATTATTTATGCCAAAATTTCAAGTTAGGAGTACAGAGAGAACAACACAGGCCAGTTACTAATGAGGGGAGAAACATGCTACATATGTTGCTGAAGGTTTTCATCTTGTCGTATAGAGCACCATTAACTATTGTTCATGTCTATTGCCAGTTTGCAACATCATGCTTTCATTTCAATTTGTTTTTCTTTTTTTGGTAACAAAAGTTTCATTGATGATAAGGGATTACACGTGTATAAGACGAACAGTGTAAGAGGTATACATTGTAAATATGCAAAGAAAGGAATGCCTTCCATGAGCAATGGTGCATATACAATATAATTACAGGTAGAATAAATTCATATCAACACGATTAAATGCTGTATTTACATTATCAATAATTCCTTGCAGTTTACACTGATGATTAAAAAAAACAATCAAGTGCGTGGAAGCTTGAAGCAACAAATGGTGGCCAAATTCGTCCACAAAGCATCTTCCATAGCTTCAAGTCACCACAATAGCAATTGCAACAATTCATACAAAGTAAAGCATACTTCAAATGCTATAAGTGACAAACAAAAACAAAAAAGCATTTTCTCAAATTTCCAAAAGAAACAACTCAACTCCATGCAAATCAAAGATTAAGAAACCCTTCTAAAAGCAAAGTGTCTACAACTAGAGCATCATTTGATCTATTACACAACTTAAGCCCCTTGCATAAGATTCCTTAAATCACCAAATAATCCAAAATGGACAAAAGGGAAAGGGAAGCATATAATGATAATCATAAATAAAAAGCATAGCATTAGTTTGATAGATATTTTATACAGGGTAGAAAATCTACAGAATGAAAACTGAAACTTTACAGTAATTTGTAATCCAGAAAAGCAATTAAAAGAAAAATAAATAATGTAAAATGGTTTACCTGAGCAAGTCATTCACTTTTCCACAAGATATGCAATAAAAGGCCCCATCCAATCCAATGCAGTGTCCACCCTTTGAAATTCCAGCCTTTTCATGCCTGAGGGCACACTCAAGATGACATGACAACCCACATGACACACCTTGATTAGGAGGCTCTGAGTTGCAAACCAACCAAAGGCTAGGATCCTTGTTATCATCATATTGGAAACAGATGCAACACGAGCACCTCTTGCAAAATGCATCTTCTGGGCGTATAGTGGCCCGACAAGCCGAGTTTTGGCAATATATGACACTTTCATGGCCTTCACCACCGTCTGTGCACTGATGATGATCTGTCACAATGGCCAATCGAGATGGATGGTCAGACTTCCTCTGTCTCTTTGATAAACCTTGGGTATTAGAAGATGATGGATGCGACTCCGAATCCGCACCATCTGTATGTTGCTCCATTTTCTTCTCAGACACAATTTTAAGAAGATGTTCTATCAATTTTAACTTTGGTAAATTGCTAAATTTTCTCTCCTTTCCCAACTCTGCACACAGGACCTGTAAAAGATCCCGGCGGCTCCATGACTGTAGCATTTCAGGGGCACCATTCGACCATTTTGATATTTCATACACAAGTTCTCTCTTTTCATCCATACTCAGTTTACTGCATTTGGATGGATCAAGCACGAATCCTGGACTAAAAGAAACATTCTTAGTTGCACAACACACAGTACATAATGCAACGAAGACACATTATGAACATTTGCCTCACATAAGAATTATTGGAAAGTTCCATAAGAAAGCGAAACAGGCCTGCCTCATCAGTTAGTGAGGTGATAGGAAGAAGGGCGACCGTTTAATCATTTATAGTTTCTTGCAAGAACATTGAACATTATGAACATGGCTATCACATAAGAATTATCGGAAAGTTCCATAAGAAAGCGAAACAGACCTGCCTTGTCAGTTAGTGAGGTGATAGGAAGAACGGTGACCGTTTAATCATTTACAGTTTCTTGCAAGAACATGATGCATTGCCAGAAAAGAAGGGGGGAAACAACAACAAGAACACACTACTACACTAGAGAATATGATGGAAATATCATATGTGAATGTTTATAAATACAAGGAAGTTACATGTAAAAATCAAGTTGTATGCCAGCTAATATTGACACAAACTAAAAGTTTTGTGCTTCCATACATACATACATACATATTCATATTTTATATATATATATATATATATGAGTAGGGCTCTCCTAAGCTGCAGCTTATGTTATCCTAAGCTGAAAAAGTGTTGGTCCCACAAATCAAAGTCGATTATCTCTGTTTTTGGCATGATGGAATAGAAAAATCCAGTTCTGATTGGATTTATCTTGATTTTGGAGACGATGGTTGGTAAAAATCCAGTTCTGATATATATATATATATATATATCTTTTGAATGGTAACATAAATATTTGTTTCATTGGTATGCCAAAGTCCAGAAATACAAGGTAGATGGTATAAATTATAGGGGATGGATTGGATTAAGTTGTAAGTAAATACAGCCAAACGAACCATATAATGTATACTAATATTCCATATTACTTGAGTCGAAGCATAACATTACATGTCAATTCTGTTTAGTTGTGGAGATAGATGCATTGACAATAACCATCCCTAACCAACAGATTGAGAATGCGGAGTGTTGTGCATCTAATTGGAAATAGAGGTAACTGATGAAGCTCGATTGGTGGAAGGATCTAACCAAACAAAGGCACTACCAACACGAGTAAGGGTTCTAACCAAAGAAAAGAGGGATTCTAAAATATAATTGGAGTGCTTTTCTTAATACAGAAGAGATAAAGATATCCAGGCAAGCCAAAAAGAACATGTCCAAAACATTTCAAATGAGTTTGTCTTAATTTATCACCTATTGATGCTATGCGTGAATGCTCGCTCCTGAGAGCACTTGATCTTTCCTAGTTTTACCACACATCTATCACAACATTCTCACCTCCGCTACACTCATTTTTTTTTTTTTTGCATATATTGCTTCTTGATTGGCCAACATTATACTCCATATGCCATAGTTGGCTAATCTAATTGTTGTCTTCTAAAATTCCCCCTTCAATTTTGTCAGTATGCGCCAATCACAAAGGAGTCTAGAAGCAGGTCTCCACTTCAACTATCCTCTCCTCTCCTATATTTGACATCCTCCTCAATCTCCCAAGTCCCATCCTTAACTAATTATAAAGCCAAAGTATTGGAAAGACTCTCTTTGTGTTATCTCTTGAGCTTCAATTCTCACAAGAGTTACATCTCTTGCACATCCTCACTAAAGCTGCAATCATTTATTTTGACTTTGCATGACTTAACTTTAAAGCCCTTAGATTTTAAAGTCTCTCATCATCTCTCGATTCATTCACGAACACTATATCATGTGCAAACAACATACGCCACGGCACCTCCCCTTGAATATGAGCAGTTAATTCATCCATAATCAGTGCAAAGTCTAAATGAGAGATAACTTCCATTATCTACCTCACAGTCATGAAACCAAGTTGATTTTCAAATATCTTGGTCTTTTGTCTAAGTTGTTGCTCCACTACTCTCCTCATAGTTTCATAAGCTTGATCATGTGATAATAGTTGCAACTTTGTATATCTCTTATGTTCTTATGTATTGGTACTACAATACTTCTTCTCCATTCATCTGGCATTTTCTTTGTCCTTAATATCTTATTTAAGAACATAGTTAACCAAAATCCCTCCAATTTCTCCTAAGCATTTCCAGGCATCTATCAAATGTCATTTAACCGCACAGCCTTTCATGTCTTCATTCTTGTCAATGCTTTCTTCACTTTTGCTACTCTAATTTTGTGGTAAAAGACATATCCTACTAACAAGCATCTCTCGTTTCTAAGCCTCCAAGAAAATCTTCATTGAAAAGTTTGTTAAAATACTCTTTCCACCTTTTCTTTAATATTATTGCCTTTCATTAAAACCTTTTGTCCATGATCTAAGCCCCGCTTTTCCTTTCCTCTATTCTTGCGAAGAACCCAAATGAATTGTGTATTGATATCAATCGAACTTAGCTGATTTATAACATTCTGTCTCATTTCCTATTTAGTATTGAAGAATTGGGCACATTGAAACCAATCAAAACATTGTAAAGAAATGGAAATCATGTAATATGTAACTTGATTTGGTAAAAAATGAAGACCCATAGATCAAACTTAGTAAAGAGGGATATTATTACAAACTACACTAACAATAAGCACTGATGGAAGTGAGCATGTCAGAACTTGAAGACCCACATCTCATCAAGTCAGTCAGACCACTGAATTAGAACACCCCCAGCTCAGATATCACTTCGGTTGGGTGATATTTGATGTGGTTGGGTGATATTTGATGTTGGATTGAAGTATTCTTCTTCATCACAAGATAAAATGTGAGATTAAAGTTCAGTCCAATAGTGAATATAACTCCAATCTGAATGATATTTGGGCCCAATCACTGTTCACCAGGTGGAGGGGTTGATCCAAGGCCTACCACCACCAGAAGTGGGCCCCACAATACAGATCTTGCTCGCATTTCGAACCAAATATGGATACAATAATAGTTAGAGTCTACAAAAACATAAAATAAATGATTTTATCAACATTTTGTTTTGTATGCATACATAAAACAATTTGATTTTTTAGTTTAAAAGCTGAGAAGCACCATACAAACAAACCAACGATGAGAAGAAAAGCACAGAAAAAAAAAACGAAAAAAATGAAAAAGGAAAATCCAGAATGCAAACATAGCTATTGAAATCGAGCTGCATTGCACATCAGAGACTGCAAACGGGTATTCTTCTCTATGCCATTGACAAAGAAATAATTGAAAATTTCACAAAGATTCAAACTGTATAATAAATGAATAAACTGATAGTTGACTTTCATTAGATACCAACCCCACCAACATCAATACGGATTCTTTTCTACTCCCCCTATAGTATTTTCATGATTGAACAACACCAATAGTTATTGCAACCATCACAAATAAAGCTAAACAAACCCAGAAAATATAAATAAATAAAGCCTTGAAAAATAAAGAATGAGCTGCATATCCATACAAAAATGAATAACCAGCAACAACATCTATAGTTTTGTTAAATTAGATGAGATTAGTTAAGTAAATAAAATACAAAATCCTCTTAAAAGAGTTCAATATCACCACATCTGGAAGCCCACTAACAAAAACCACATAGCAAAAATAAATGAATAAATAAAATAAAATAAAGAATGAATTTTTATATAAAAACTAGAAACAAAATAACCAAAAGGCAAAAATAGAAAAATGTAATCACATTTTCTACCAAAAACAATAACACAGAATGACCCCAACAATCCCACACCACACAAATCAATGATTTCAGAGACACCCCCAAATGAACAAAACCTCCACAAATGGGTAAAAACAACAAAACCCCACAGCACATCAAACAGAGAGGAGAGACAACAAAATATTGCCACAAAACTCAGACCAAAGAAACAAAAAGGGGGCAAATGGACTCACCCTCAAAAGAAGAACCCATGTCCAAAAACCTCTTCCTTTGCCCACCACATTACCACTCAGGACAACCCCTTTCTTCTCCTGCAGCGTTGTTCAAAAAGCACACAAAAACAACAAGACCACAACATATGTTACACAGACATTAATATACATACATACACATGGAGATAGAGATAGAGAGGAATCTACAAAACCCAACAAGAGAGGCTAGGATTTCTCACAAAGGAAGGATTCCATAGCTGACTGGGTCCTCCCCTTTTGAGCTTTCCACTGCCTCTTGCAGCGAGGAGAAGAGATTTCTTCGGTCCTTAAAACAGGAGAGAGAGAGAGAGAGAGAGAGAGAGAGAGAGAGAGATTTATATATGGTATAAGTTTTTCTTTTTTTTACTTTACATGAAACAGAGGATACCCGGGCGTTATGAGTTTGTTGTACATGTGGGGCCCACTGGTAATTTCAAACGGTCGATCTGGTGGGGCATCTGAGATATGGGCCCCACAAAAGATTGCCATTGTAACATGCCATCCATCTGATGAGATGTGGGGTCTCTTTTCTGCTTGAATATCGACCGTTGGTTTTTTTTTTTACTTTCTTTCTAACTATCGATTTGCAAGCCATTAGCCATCAAAGTTTGTGCTTCTCCAAGTGGGGCCCGTGATTCACTTTGGATTTCTGCGTTGAATCTGTAAACGATGGGCTTCATTAGATCCAAAAGTGGGACCCACTTAAATCCAGGTACTTGTGTGTGCCATAGGGGTTCAGAACTTGGAATGACCCAACTATTAATCTGAACCGCACAATTGCACCTCTCCCCTTGGTGTTTATCATTGGGCTAAGTTTCACTCAAATTGAATAATGGCCCACCGTTGGATCGATCAGTGGGAAACACATCATGATTCAGTCCCATTGATTTTGCACACATAATCAATCCAACAGTGGGCCCTAATCGTGTGCGGTTTAATTCTGCCCAGTGATAGACCAAAGTGTTTTACTCGATCTGAGCTGTTTGATTTCAGGCCCATGATTTTGTTCATGTGGCGTGTGATGCATATTGGGGCCCACTATTGATAGATGACTTCAATTTATGGTTTTGACAGATCATGGGGGTGTGATCTATCAAGCTGGGTGGGGTCCACCAAATCAACGTTCTCAAAATCTCTCGAGCTGTAAGCCTGTAACAGGGTAACATTATACCTAAGAAAGGACAGACAGTGAGGGACTAGAATTTTTCATTTGAAGGGTACCATACCAAATAGGCAAGTGGGTTTTTGGAACAAATTCATAATTTTCATTTGGGTTTTAGGGGGATGTAGGACTTTTATAAAAGTTTTTGAAGCAGAGAAAGAATTTCCATATGGATTAGAAACGGACTAAGGTCCAGCAGTTGCATCCGCCGCCACGTGAATGTATGTGGATCCGCCCATGAGAAGAGGCAAAGAGTGGGTTAGAGGTGTGCATGTTTTTCCCTGTAGCTGGTGGTTATTTACAAATGAGAACACTGTTTACCATGCGAAATATAGCATCCGTTTTATCTTAACACTATTTTGCCATATATGTAAATAAATTACATGTAACTGATGAAAATGAGGCCAACGGCCTACTTACGTCTTTGGGACCCAATATTTGTTTGTATGAATTGAGTTTCTAAAAATTTACAGTAAAATAGGTAAGAAGAAAGGAATGTTGAAGAGGTGATGAATGAAACAGAAGGTGCTAGATATGGATGAGATTCTAACATTTGTGATATTTGATCTTTACAAGGAAAGTGGGGGGGGGGGGGGGGGGGGGGGGGAATTGGGTTGATTTTGTTTCGGGGGTGAAAAACTTCATTATTGCATTTAACAAAACCGTTGGGTCCAAATTGTTTTATGACTTTGACCAAGTCATAAATCAATTGTATCAACTTGTTGAGACCAAATTGTTTTCTAATTTGACCGGTTTGTAGTGCCTCTTTAGCACTCAAAGGAATATAAGAGGTTGATTGAATCTCTTCTATTGAATCGTTCCAATTGTACCAACCCTTTTTATTGTATCACACTGGATGCATCCATAGTGGATCCCACCAGGTCAACTCTTTTAAAGTAAAAACACACATGGATTACATTCTCTCTATATATATACATTCATTGAATTTATTCATGAGATGTGTGACTAAAGAAGGCTCCATGTATCTGTGTCTCGTTGTTAATATTGAGAGGGAAAGATGGCGAGGATTAAGGGGGTGTTTCTTCGTCATGCACTCACTCATGCACTGATGCACGAGGAAATGTAGACGCGCGTTACGAATGTCCATGGAGATATTTCTATACAATACATACATGTGCAAGAAGAAAATGTTGCAGTACATGCATACAAAAACAGCATGACAACTTGACAAGGACTCGAGATATCCCATCACATGATCCTTCTCATCTTGAGCCCACAGTTGCTCAATCAATCCTTCGGTTACTGCTTTCGATTTTTAACTTATATAAGATTGTTTGTTTGCACTCATTTTAATCAGTAATTGATTTTCGTGTGTAGAAACAGTGACGGCTCGAGACAATTCGAGGCCTAAAGCGACGATAATAAATTAGGCATTTTCTATGTTTTAATATTATTATAAATATTTTATTTTATTTTTATTTTTTTATGATGCGAACTTACTAATTAAGTTTTTATATTCAAGTTTTGCTAATCTATCTTAAGTCACCTCCAAAACCCATGGAAATTTTGAGTCACAAAATCCAACTACCTATTTAGCTCCAACCCTCCCGCACCATGAGTCAGGACCATCCAAGATGGACTTCAGAGGTGTGCCCTACGCATTGGATGTTCTAAATACACAGTACTCATATGCATTGTGGACAAGTGAATAAATTCCGGCGGATGCCCATTGTTTATCTTAAATTTTAAGATCTATTATTAGGGTTGAAACCCCAAGCTATAGATTTATTACAGCCACAATATAGATCAAATTTGAATGGCCCCTATTGAAATAGGATGCACAAAAATAATAAGAAACGCTTGTGAAATAAGTTCATGACTAAATGTATGGCTGATATTTGATACACATGGACTGCTAAAAATATAATGGTGTATTAAAATCAATTGAACTCCTAGCCATAGAAATATAAGAGGCAGATTTGAAAATATAAGGGGCATAAATTACACTTTAAAGGCCCCATGAAAATCTTGGTCATATCTTCTCAAATTATTATGGGGCCTTATTTTTTTGGGAGAAAAAAAATGGATGGCAGTTAACGAGTTTTCTATTTTAAAATTTTAAAAGATGTCATTTGCTATTATGGGGCCTTTTTTTGTGCCTTATTTTTTGGGGCCTAAAGCAATTGCTTTCTTGGCCTTATGGTTCGGCCGGCCCTGTGTAGAAATTAACTATAATCGTATTTGTTTACATTGATTTATACATGTATTTTTACATTTTCACACATGTATAGGTGTGTGAAAGTCCTTCACATCCCCTCAGCCAAAAAGGGTCTGCTGAAGTGAGTTACATGATAAGTTTTCACTTGTGAAGCACATCAAATTCCTTTAATAAGGTTTGAATCATGTGAGCCGATATTTATAAGCCAAATTATTTAATTTATTTTTTGAATTAATAAATTCTAAGTTCTTGTTATCTTAAATTTCTATAGATTGAGTAACTAATTTGTAAAAAAAGTCAACTTATAGATCTAGTCTTTTGGACTTCTGTAGACCTCCAATTGAGGATTGGATTTCTTAATATATTATTGTATTAATGGTAAACATCAAAATATCTAGTTTCAGATCTTAATTCTTCGTATGTAGATTATATCAACCAACAAGTGCAGTGTGTGTATGTGGGCCTGTCACATGTGGGATGAAATGACCATATAGAGGCCCTAATCTAACTCAAAAGAAAAAGTTTAATGAATTAACTATCAGATTATCTTTTCAGTTTTCACCATATGGAGCCCCTTATGCATATGCTCATGATCCCAATATGCCAGCCCATCCCGTTCAAGCATTCAGACGCAACTTCTGTCATCATTTGCATGGATGACCTTGAAGGGTATTGATCATTTTCAGGCGACTTGGATAATAACATAAAGCATGAGCTGGAACTTGATCTTATTGGTAAACATGATTCAGATTCAGGACAGATGGAACAGGTGGCTTTAATACCGGATGCTGCGGAAGTGATGGAGGAGTACTGTGGAGCTGATGTTATCTGTGGGACATTGAGTTGAGAAAGGATTGAAAAATGCTTCATTTCATAAATCCTAAGACGTTACCAGAATGCATTGCCAAGTTGTCACAGGGATCAGATTATTGTTTCGTAGAAAATACTGATGTTGCTCACTTCATTATAGATGGAAAGTGTTAATCCACTGATATGGATTTTTTGAAACAATAATTAGAACTAACCGCTGTTAATCTTGAGAAGAAGTATTCAACATCTGATGAAGGATCAGAGTCATTGCTGCATCAATAGAAACAGGTGTTTGAACGGGATGGATAGGCATGTTGGGTTCATAGACATGTGGAATTAGGAAGCAAAAACTGTAGAGACAATGGGTTGATTTGAATATTTTTATTTTTCCCAATGGGGAGGGAGAATGCACATTCCATAATATGATGAATGCATGAAAGCACATCAAAACTTGACCTTTCGCTCTAATACTATACTGACAACCACATGCTCTAATAACTTAAGGTGATAAAGAACGATCGATGTAACAATACATACAAAAGGGCACAACTATGTACTTCTCGATCGAAGGACAAATTCCATAAATTTTCAAGAAGTAACTAATTACACTGAATGGAAAGATGGGTGTTAAAACTTAATTAGGAGACGTAATTTTAACAATCACAATGTTCCAAAGATCAGCTTAGTTGTGTAATACAATGATTCTACTCCATAGAAATTCAATTCCATGCATAGGTAAGAAAGGGATGTTAATATGAAAAGGGATAAAACGACAAGCAGTGGCGAACCAAGGATTTTTTTTTAGGTAGGGCTAAACTCTTACTTGACTTTGCTAACTTTTTTTTCACATTAACACGATCAAAAAATAAAATAAAATTCATTTAAATTGACACAATCAATTCATTATCATCAAAACAACCTAAGATAACATTTTCTTTAATCCTAGGTGTATGGATACCCTAAAACGATAATTTGGATGAGCACTCATTTACCCAAATTGAATTTTAAAAGGGGTTTTACTTGGATATAGGGAATTTGGTTGCCTGCACTTACCTTAACTATAAAAATAATTTTCTATAGTTGGTCATGGGCTTGCGGCAAAGAAGAAAAAAATGTCACTTAAATGTAACTCAAGTTATCCAAACATATGAACCCTAATGCCTGATTTATGTATGAATTGAAGTTTAAAGTATACCCAATGGTGATTTGGTCATCTTCGGACTTATAGATATTATGTGATTTAGGGCTAAGTGTTAATTTGGATTAAGATTTGGGGATTTAGGGTCTGGAATTAGGATTTGAAAATTAATGGTTCATATTCAGGTATAGAGTAATTATGATTGTACTATAACTGAGGAGGAAAATTATTTTATTTAGAGTTATTTGGTGAGAGAGACTAACTGCCACAAAAGGACCAGCGATGAAAAGCTCGATCAGCATGAAGACGATCTCAGACTCTCACCAAAAAGAAGATGTCGAAAGAGATAAGCGTAAAGAGAATTTATTTTCAATCTTTTCAGGTTTGTAATGTGGGCGATCATAAAGTTTAGACATGAGGCAACCGTTTATTAGATATATTGAGAAAGGTCCGATGCCCATTCAAATAGCATGTAATTTCAAATTTGACCTGGGGCTACCGCTCCCAAGTCATTTACATCTAGGTCCGCCATTACTGACAACAAGAGTGAGGTTTTTTTTAAGCTCTCTTTAAAGCTCTCTCACATCTCTTTCTCCTAAAAGGAATGTATATGTACAGTTTTTCCTTTTCTTTCTTTGTTTTGGTAAAAGAATGTATATGTGCAGTAGCCCTATGAATAACATTACAAGGGCTTTGGAAAATAGCATATTATCCCCACCTTCGGTGGTCCTGGAGAGTCTTATCTATTCTTCCCCCAAAATCAAAAGGAAGGATGAAAAAAAATCAAGGACAGTGACCAATGCCTGCCATATGAAATGTGCTGAGGTAACAAACGCAGTTGGCTGCAAACATAATAAATTTCTTAGAAAGTTGTTGCGGCACATGACCCCATACATGCAACTTTTATAAAAGAGGAAATGAATAGGTAGCTGCGAGTGTATGCAGGGATAAAAATGGGTTTCTAAATACTAGAAGGACCCGAAGTAAAATAGTTGGGGTAAGGGTTCAATATTTGGAACCAATTTTTAGTTTTGAGTACTTTGGGCATACTGTGCATTTTTTTTTTCTTTGGTACAATTCACACACTCTCTATTCAAGGCCCTAACCATCAGTTATGTGGCTATGGGATCGAATTCTAATGTATATAGAGGGAGATGTCTCATCATTGAGCTAACAATGGATTGGCAAGCTATAATTTTCATACTTAAGACTCCAACACCCATTTGGATTGGTGTAAAAAAATATGAGATCTACGACATTCTATAGTGGGTGGCAGTGTGGGAAGAGGATGGATTGAAAGTCTTGGGTCTATCACTGCTATAATTTACTCTAATATGAGTGAAATTTAGTCACTATACATTTCATCTACATTCCTAGCTAGCTCTTATAATTTAAAAACGACGACGGCCAATTTTTAAATTATTGACGGCTGGAGCCATTGCAAAATACGACGGCCGTGAGGCAGTCGTTTATTTTAGTAATTATACGACGGCCCACTGACTGTCGTTTTACAAAAATGGCTGTCCCTTAAACGCATGGAGGTCGTCGTTTATATTAAATTCTGACATAGTGCTAGGTCTTTTTAATATTTCCTTCATATAAGGACTTAAAAGGCTTTGGTCTCATGCAAAAAACAAATAAATATAAGTTATGACCATATTAAGTAATAAATTGCAAGAGGTACGGTTGGTTAGCGGCAATAGGCAAAATAATATCAAGTCTTTTCAACGGTGCCGGCAATAACAAAAACTTGTGGAGACCACTTTTATCTCACTAAACTTGCTTGCTTCACATGCTTCCCTTTGTATATGAGGTAGCCCAAATTTTACTTCAATAAGAGAAATTTGCATGAAACAGTCATGATTATGCATATTACAGCTGGTTCGAGCTAAATTAAAGTTCTATACAAAGGGGTAATGTGATATAAGCTAGTTGATTAAGCAAATGTGGGTCTCACACATTTTAAACCAGTTATTAGTTGCCATATCAGTTTCATTTATCTGGATTGTGTGTCATTCTACTCATCTTAGTATCCCCTTGATTTCTTGTGAAATATTGTAGACCTATGGACTACTACTTTGTGGGGTTTCTTCTACTTTTTTTTTTTTTATCCCCAAGAAGTCCTATAGATTGATCGTACTATTTCACCATCTTTTAATTGATGAAATAAACATCACAAAATGGAAAACCTTATCTCCTCAACAAAAGCAGCCAAAGATATATGGGGCCTGATTTCTTTGAAAAAACCCAAATATCTTCCCATTTTCGCTTTCTGCTATAATGACCTGTTTACTTAGTATTTTGTGTTTGGTCATCATCTAAGAGTTGGGTCATTTTCCATTCTCTTGTGACTTGTCTAGCCCAAGAGAAAGTATCGATGAATAAAATCATGTAACTGAAGGCATGCCCTTTTTTTTTCTATGTTGGACTATTGGAGTGATGCTTTAAATTTGAAGGCCGAGGGTTCAATACCTAAGCATGTGTGCCATATAACTAAGGTGTCGATACCACTCAACTATGAGAGCGTTGGCAATGGCAGACTATTTTGGTTGTTCAAAATCAATAATTAAAAAAGAAAAACATAATTACGGGTCACCTTTTGGTTATCATACCTGGAATGTTTACATGCTTGGATGGCTAGAGTTATGTGTAAGCGTACATATTAGGCCTGTTTGCTTGCATGAATTCATAGGACTTATGATAAAATGAGCTTCAACAAAGGATTATCAAAGATGTGATGAGTAGAAGATATAAGGTGAGGGATAAAAGATATAAAGTATAAATGTAGATGGGACCTTGACTTTCTTAGGCATTGACTTACTAGGGTGATGGGCTGATGGCTAGGCATTCATTTTCCATCTCCCCTTTATTTGATTTCCATTAAAGAAAAGGTTACTTGATGGTCATTTTTGGATATTCATCTTTGTTCTTATTTGTAGCCACTTATAAATTGTAAATCCTAAATATTTAATTACATGAAACAAAACAGTCTATAAGTGAAGATCCAAATATGGGAAGGGTTGCTGGAAGTTAAGGATTCTTGTCACTTGTATTATAAGTAGGTATCTCTTTGGAATTATAAGTTAGGTGGGGATCTCCTCTTTTTATAAAAACATGAGAGAAATAAGAGGGATCAATCATCAATGTCTTTATTTTGATTTCCTAATCCATGAAGGAATTAAATCCTACCCTGCCACAAATCCTGTGGTTTAAGTTGTGTGAATGTATTGAGTTTCACATGTGGCTATTTGGCTTCTATAATAAAAATGTGCAAGTACTAGAGATTGATGCATTCATAGTTATGTAGATATATAGGACCCATTATTTGGTGATCCAAACCATTGATTTGATGGGCCACACTGTAGATGAGGCTGACTAGAAAAATAGTCCTAAGTGAAAAATGGAAGGCGTTGGTTTTTGGTTAACAAATATATGGCTAAGATAGAACATTTATCACCTATCTATATAAAATGGACATTTTTCCAATATGAAAGATTTCCCACACCTTTCAACACTGAGGCCCCTCTGATCAACTAAGGTGGTGTGCTTTATAATTTTTGCAGGAGACTATCTAATAGTCTCCTAGTATCATGTGGTGAATTATTCTTATTTCAAACCAAGTGTCCATTTAATCACACAAGAAAATTTTTCTGCCAAAAAATCAGATATTTTGACGTGGGGTTTCTTCTGTTAGTTTATTTAGTATTGAATTTAAAGGAATTATAAGCAATGCCTCCTCAAGACTAAAATCAAAGGTACTAAAGGTCAAGTTCTACAAATAGCCATCAAATAGTCTCTCTTTTGATAGTAAATAATTATCCAACCATCACTCTAGTAAATCAAATTCTAAAAAAATTAGATTACCGTCTACAACACACGATGGCTGATCAAAGTCTTAAGGTGATGACACAACAAAATAAAAAAGTGCTTGGTCACATAAGTATTATCACATGATAATGAAGGTCGTATGAAAGTAGCAAATAGGTCAAACTCCACCCTAAACTATGATTGGAGTTTGGAAAAGCATTTGTCTTTATAAGCTAGAGTTGATGCCCCGCCCAATGGAATGTGGTGTGGACCACTTCAACTAACCTGACCTAAAATATAGCAAAGGGAAAGGAATTTGTACATGGAAGTTGAGTGGAATCTCATTTTCCAAGTCTATTGTTAGGGTTTATCTTCATTAACTAAGTTTAGTATAATTAAGAACCAGTGGAGTCGTTTTCTTCTTCCTTCTAGGCGGCGGTCGGAAAGTTCATCACAGCTGATGAGGATAAGTACATCATCGGTCTAGGTGGATCAAATGGGAGGATTAGTCTGAAGAAATTGGCTGTGATTATTGACCCAGCCAAAGGCCATCTAATGAGTTTTGATTCATTCAACTAACCACTCATTGACCATAACTAGCCAGCAAGACGCTCTTTAACACAAACTAATGCATGCACCTCATCCTAGCCTTTGCGACCGACCAATGCTTAAGTGCATTCATTACATCATTATTGATTTTGTGGGCATTGATGGATGTAGATATGAGGCTTTTGGTGGGTGAAGTCTGACCAACTAACCAAGTGATATATACCCAACTTTGAATTAAGATGACAGGGAATCAACAAAAGAACACACAGTGTTCACTGTTGAGCATCAAAGGACATATTAGTTAGATTAGATGGTTGGGTATTTAGTCCAATCAATCTGCAGATAGGGACCCATTCACAGAGTAATTTGATGAAACAACTTATAGAGTACATATTCCTAGAGTCCTATTTCAACTCCCCCATTACCCTGTTACCAATAGACCCGGCCTAAGAAATCTGCCTATGGGCCATTTTATGTTCCTGATTAATAATGGGGTCCAGATCCAAGTCCATTGTGGACCACACTGGAGTACCCCAGAGAGTGATTCATCAAGCATGGAGCATACTTGATTTTGGTAGGCATTTTTATGTGGGCCCACCTGATTTTATGACAATCATATTAGTGAGGGGATTGAAGATCTTATGGATCCAGGGGCTGTGCAGAAAAAGCATACCCATTGGACTTTACTCCACCGTTGATTTAAAAGAACAATAAACAAAAGAAAACTATGTTAGAGAAAAATCAAGATGCCTACAAAGGATTAATCTAAACCGATAACCAATCCGAAAAGTCTTCCAACTATCCAACATCAAAATTATTAGAGAGCTTAGCTAACTCATGAGCAGCCCCATTATCAATTTTATAAACAAAATCAAAGTTACTCGTATCCAGAGAACCAGTAGATTCCAAAATGCTGCATCTTGGTCATCCACTTGTCCTCTCTATTTATAGCTTGGATGACTTCAAGAGCATCCGACAAGACAAGACGTAGGTGCAAGAGAAACCTCTATCCTTGCTTTAGTCAATCCTTGAGCTTCGTAGGGGGAGTGACCTTAATTAGGTCCATTGCATTAAGCAACATTAGGAAACCAAAAGCTAATTTACTATCAGAGTTTTTAAAAACCGTATCCAAAAACACAAAGATTGAATCATTCATTTTGATCAATTTAAGCCATGGATCAAGTGCTATAGTTTTTTTCCCCCTATCACTACCTTTTTTGAGGGTTTAGGGGATTGCAATACATTTTTGGGCTCTTGAAAAAGTTTCACATAGCCATAAATTCCTTTGAAAGTAAACTTACTTTTGTCTTTGCAAATGGTCTATCTATTTAATCATTATTGGGGGAGCGTCTGTCTATCAGCCTCAAAGAGGTCTTCACTGTTGGATTGAAACTTCAAAATTCTATGTCTTATAATAAGTCATTTAACTTAGTCGCCTAATTTGAGAACTAGGGGTTTTCAAATGACTAACGACTCTGTATTTCACCCAACTGCCCAAGGTACAATTCCTAATATATGTTGTCATTTTTCATTTGTGTAGGCTCTTTTCCATGTGTGCAGGCTCTTTCCCACTTGAGTGG
This sequence comes from Litsea cubeba, assembly GCA_012931725.1. Lineage (NCBI taxonomy): Eukaryota > Viridiplantae > Streptophyta > Magnoliopsida > Laurales > Lauraceae > Litsea > Litsea cubeba. The sequence continues at coordinate 88,443,222 of CM022948.1, read as the reverse complement.
GCTTTCGTGTGCATGCACTTGCTCTTCCCATGAGTATGGGCGGCTCTCTCCCGTGTGTGCGGGTGCTATCATAGGTCCCTCAACTCTCTTGACACTCACTATTCCCTGGGAATTGGCCAAAGTTTTTCCCCTTTTTTTTTCACATGCATTCAGGTGGTCTCCGCAACTAAATTCCTACCTAAGTAGGTGCTAGCGATGTGCATCGCGCCTTTTTTCCTACCAATGTATGTGCATAAATAATGTATTACATATTATATAATAATAATAATGTATTTAATAATAATCAGTCCAATGTTTGGGGGTCTAAATACATATTATATGTGTGTTTATTCATTGCTACTTTTCAGTGATCATATGCTCCGTAGTTAGTTTTTAAGCATATATATATATATATATGTGTTGATTCTTGAGATACCTTGATAAGTTGGATAAAGCAAGTGGACCATGACAGATAATTTATTTTGGGTAAGTAAAGGTTCCTTCCAATGTGCTTTTGAATTTATTTTGGGTAAGTAAAGGTTCCTTCCAAGGTGCTTTTGCGCACACACATTCTTGCAAGTCATTAGAGCAGTTAATTAAGAAGATATATAGATATAAAATGATAAAAAGGTCAGGCTTTTATGTATCTTGCTTTCATCCAAGTTGTACATCAGGTGGAGCCCATAAAGAGTGCATCTTACTTGAAAATCAGGCCAGTCCATTTGATCAGGAAGGACAAAGATGTTCATTGAAAATAGACCAGTAGAAGCTCAACCGTCCATGGTTCTCAGATTGGGGCCACACCTGATGAACAAATCCAGCTTAAATTTGGTGTAGGCCTTGATAAATTGCTTCAATAATCATCTTCATGAGCATCATTAGAGCTCAGATCCACCAGGCTTTGACTTAAGAGAAATCCTCAGGTGAAGGAGTGGAACTTTACAAATTACAATGAGTCACCTAAAATAGTCCAGGCTGCTTAAAATAAATATCCTTCCAATGTATAGGGTGTCCCTAAACTTTATCCGAATAGGAGATTGTGCCATCTTAATTAAGATTGACCATTTGATAAAAAAAATGTGATTAATGACATTTTAAAAATTATATTTTTTTAATCTTTTAGTGGGACGAACTCCTATTAGAGTAAGATTTAGTAATACCTAATATATTAGGAGGACGTTTATTTTGAGCTGCTTGAATTTTTGATAGATGAGCTCCATTGTAGAGTTTCACTCTTTAATTTATCATTAATTTGGGTTTGTTTAATAGATTCCCTCTTAAATTATTGAGCAAATTATGACTGTATTTCCTATATTTCTAACTTTGATACACAAACCTTTACCCAAAAAAACAAAAACTTTGATGCACAAAAGTAAGGGCTCTCTAACTGGAGCCGTGGCACAGTGAGTTTTCACTTTTGCAACTTTTGGGTTAAGTCATGTTACCAATAACATAAAAAGTCCCAAACAATAATGGGCTAGGTTGAGATTGTGTTTTTAGGCCCATGGACTGTACTCGGGCATCAATTTCTGATATAATATTCAAATGGTCTGCCCCTAGGCCTTTGTATGCTTACAGGCCTGGCCAAATCTAACACAAATACACAATAGCACAAAAGGGGAATTATATATGTATAATGTAAATGGGTGGACCGGGGCATACCTTTTGGGTCCATGGATGAATCTCTGTCAAAACATGAGGCCTGATAACTAAATGAGTTAGAATTGTAAAGTTTCTGGCCTCCCCCAAAATGGCCCACTACTCTCTCTCTCTCTCTCTCTCTCTCTGGCCAACTCAAGTGAATGAGTGATAGCTCTTGGATCATGTTAAGCACAAGAACCAAGAAGTAATCATTCTTAAATCATCAAGTTCTTTCTTCTGTTAATCACAAAAGATAATTTCTTTTAAATAAGAGGACGCAGCTGTTTCATGTTTTTTAGTTGGTGACAGGCCACACACCATAAAATATAAAAATAAGGTACAAGAAGCATGGTCAAGCCTCTAAGCCATCCAAGCCTATGCATCTTCACTGCCATTTCGTTTGCTTACAAGTGTATAAAAGACATTCACTTTAACAACATGCTAACAAAAGACATTCACTGGGAGAGTAGGGATCTTGGTGGGCCTAGTTGGGCCGGCTGAGGCATATCTACTACTTATCCAGGCCTGGCCTAAGGTTAGAAATACAAGGCCATTTTCAGCGAAGCCTGACAGGGGCCCATAAGTGCCTGGCCTGAGCCTGGCCTGCCTCAAACATGTCAGGCCCGAGCCTACCCATTTGTCAATCAGGCAGGGTTGGGCCGGACTTTTTATCATTTTTTCAAGCTTTCTATCACTTGCTTTGGCAAATCAGTCTCTAAACTACAAGTAATTCTCATTCAGGCGGGGAAGGGTCGGGTTATTAGCTTAAATATTAAACGGGCCTAAATTCTAAATCCAGACCCCTAACTGGGAGGACAATTTGAGAGAGAGATGCATCCATTTGGAATGAAAACATGAAAGGGATATGGACAATAATGGATCCGATTTCGATGTGGTCAATAGTGTTTCTGGACCGAATTCGAATTACTAAATGGGATCCATGCACCAACTTGGACTGTGCTATTGCTGGACTGTATCCTAATTTTAACTAAAGACCCAAACTCAGACCTGACCCAAATAAAGGGCCTGGACTCAAACTCAAATCGAAGTCCATACACATATAAATTAGCCAAACTTCCATAAGATGTTTGCTCTTTTAAGTGTATTTTGAATTAATGAGCTAAGATCCTATAGAAGTTTGGCCAATATATAAATTGCTTTAATATGCATATATGGTTGTGGGCACTTGTCGCAGCATGTATTCATATATAGGGAGAGTTACGAAAGCACTGCTTCCCAATGTGAATAATGCCACATTTCTAGCAAAGTGACTATAGAGAGCAAGTACATGCATCTAGAATTTGGTAATTTTACCGTAAAATAAAAATAAAGTAAAGCATTAAATCTATAGAGAATAAAATATAAGTGGGTTGTGATAGTATGTTGTTTTTAGTTGTTTGATATGAGATTTTTTTAACTTTTTATATAGAAAAGTAGAGCTTTTTGTCTTTTAGTAGAGAAAAGAGTTAATTTTTTTACTTTTTTTTTTTTTTGATGAAGTGGAAATTTTGAAAAAATATACTTTTGATGTTACTCATTTTTCTAAAAAATAGAGGCTTTACTTGACTTTTACTAAACTAGTAAGGTACAAAACGGGAAGAAGTTTGAATGTTCACATGATCTGTGTATTCAGGTTACAAAGGCAGTCCTCAATCTTAACGTGTACTTGCTCAAATGTATGTGGCACAGCTTGGCAACTCTCTGAGTTGACTTTGCTGCCGAGTTTACTCCTCGAGCTCAGGAGTTGAATCAGTAGACTCCTGGAGTTGACACCCATTAATACTCCATTAGTCTGCTTAATCATTTATTAGACCCGGCTAACTCCACTGAGCAATGTGAATCAGATCATCTGTTTAGTTAATTTCAATAAAGACTTGTTTGTATAATGAGAGGATTTCGCATTATGCAGGTTTCTATTTTTATGGTAGAATGTAATCATGTATTCCTGCCATTTCATAAAGGATTTGAAATCCTCTCTATTGAGGAAAATCAACTCTATTTACCGTTGAATGAAGAAACTCTGGCAGACATCTAAAAATGACCATAAGATAACTTCCTCTCTTAAGGAAATTGGAGGAAAGGAAGCTACGAAATAAATGCCCAATTATCACCCTATTGGTTCAAAACCTAGGAAACCCAAGGTCTTATCTATATCACTGCTTTATATTCTTCACTCCTCACTTCATATCATTCATCATTCACCTCTTTAATAATTATTTAGTGGAGTTCATCTGATCATTAATGCATATGTATTCAATTCCTATATATTTTATACAAATAAACATGCCCTAAAGGAGAATAAAAGTCAAGAAATTTGACTTTGCATGTAGCTTCAATGACATGCACAAATAGTGCCTCTTAAATTACAACACATTGCAGACCTTGGGACCAATCAAATGTTCGAAGGCTTTGAAATCCCGTATGCTTCAAACTATTTGTTTCATTGGATGTTGATAACCATCTAATTTAAACGCTCAAAATGAACAGCCTAAAGAAGTATGACCTTTATCAGCTGATAGAACTTAGATATGACATTTACTCTAGATTGATGTTTGAATAATTTACCAAGAAAGTAATTTAAAGTAAATGTTAAATCAATAAAAAAAAAGATTGCATAAATGAATAAATGAGATGAATACATTTTCATAAACCATATTTGCATTTATGTTCTTGAGGTAAAGTAATTTGAAATAAGATAGAAAATTAACAATCTATAAAGCAATCAGTTTACTTCTATTTACGAAGTATATTTCTTGGAGGCTAAGAAAGTAAAAAGTAAATTTGTTTGGCGGCTGAAACGCTACTTTCCCACTTGTTATGACTAACCAAACATAAGTGAAAAAAATACATTCGGCGATAGGTCCCTGAACATTTCACTTTATTGCCTTAGGTCCACAAGAAAAAGTCATAGAGCCAAAGGTCCTCTCATAATTATTCACACATAAAATGTCCAATTTGCCCTTTCTTTTAATCATATCCCATGATTGGTGGGATATCTCATTAATAATAGCCAACTAACATTTAATTGCCCACGATTAATGGAATCCCCAGATTTTCAAATAAATTCTAAAAACACACAAATAAATTTCAAAATAACGAAAATAAATTTTAAAAAAATAAAATAATTTCAAAAAATGCAATAAGTTAAAAAAAAGCAATATGTAATCAAATAACGTAAATAAATTTAAAAAGATGTAAATAAGTTTCAAAATATCCAAATAAATTTCAGAAAATATAAATAAATTTCAAAAGACTCAAATAAAACTCAAAAGATCCAAAGAAAATTTCAAAAAATGTAAATAAATTTAAAATAACGAAAATAAATTTTAAAAAATGCAATAATTTCAAAAAACGGAATGAATTTGAAAAGACACAAATAAATTTCAAAAGGCACAAATAACATTAAAATACACAAATAGATTTCAAAAAATGCAAATAGATTTGCCAAAAAACTCAGTTAAATTTTAAAAAATAACTCAGATGAATTTGCCAAAAATAGAGTTAACTTTGAAAAAACACAGATAAATTTGACAAAAACATAGATAACTTTGACAAAAACGCAGATAAATTTGTTCAGAATACAGATAAATTTGACAAAAGTACAGATAAATTTAACAAAAAAACAGATAACTTTGTCAAAAATACAGATAAATTTGTCCAGAACTCAAATAAATTTATCAAACACTAAGCTGGGCTTAGTCATAAACTCAGATAGATTTGTCCAGAACTCAGAGAAATTTGTTTGAGAATTCAAATAAATTTGCGCAAAAATGAAATAAATTTGATAAAAATGAAAAACTCAGATAAATTTCATAAAAACTCATATAGATTTCTCAAAAAAATCAAATAATTTTTTCAAAAACTAAGATGAATTTATCAAACACGAAGATGGGCTTCTCTGCGCAAACTGGGTCGGGTCAGACTGGACCTAGACTGACCCAATACCTGGGACGGCCCAACTGGGTCTTCTTCCTCTTCGATATCTGTTCTCTACTACAGAACATAGAACGCAGCGCCCAGGCTCTTCCACGGTTGTCTTCCGCGGCAACGATGGATCTGGGCTTCTGTAGTAGGTCAGGTCAGAACTGACTAAGACAAACCCAACCTGGCTTGGCCGAAGGTCGTCTTCTTCCTTTTGGTTTCTGTAACCAGAAACGGACAACAACAAGCATATTGCCTTCTTCCTCGATTCTGGCGATGGCATGGTGCAGTGTATGGTGACGATCCCCCTTCTCCGGCGACATGCATGAACGGTGGTGGCGCAGGAAATCCATCATCAATTTATGCATTTCGTCTGTTCGTACTGTAACACCTCAACCCACGCCACCACACTATCACGTGACTTGTCTTCAAATCCTCTTTTTACAAGATCAGAACTCATAAGATCTAACATGACTTGTCTTCCAATCCTCTTTTTACAAGATTAGAATTCCGAAGATCTAATCACACGTGACATGGCATGATCGATGTGAGTACGAGCCTACCAACCGCTCCAACAAAATGATTGCCACAAACATTACAGTCTCGAGTATGGAAACAGAGAACGTCGATGTCCATGTCCGGATTGAAGAAGAAGAGGGAGAATGGAAGATTTAAAATTTTAAATTTGAAGAAGAGGGAGAATGGAAGATTTAAAATTTAAAATTTAAAATTTTTATTCCTAATCAGTTGAAAGGGCAAATCAGTGATGAAAAGGTATGAGGTGGCATATCTAGGGACCTCTCTCCCATAGGTGGCGTATCTAGGGACCTCTCACCGAAATATATCCAAGCTGCATGGACTACATGCCTTAGAGAAAAAGTTGATGGACTAGAGGCCTTACAAGACCTCTACGAGGGACCTTTCGCTAATTTACTCAAAAATAAAAACTGACCTTTGGGACTAGTTTTCTACAATTCTCACCTTATCTCTTGAAAAATAAGCATTTTCTAGAGCTAGACACTTAGGTGTTTGCCTACTGTATGCAAAGAATTTTATAAGAGCATTTGTATACTCGTTCACACTGTGTTTAATACGTGATGCCGATGTTTACTTTAAAAACGTATGTGCTTACACTTGTAATGAAGGCAACAAACATCATTTACTCTTGGTAAGAATTACCTTTACATATGAAAACATCTATAACTATAAAACTCATAATTGAACTTGAGCAATGGATACTCTCTGCTCCCTTTTCGAATTAGGGCGTGTGATAAACTCTATGAGGCCCACTAGCCCTATTAGATACTACAAGTCCTTTAGATATTGATAATCATCTGATTAAGCTCACAAAAAAATTATAGAAATAGAAACTAAAACTTGATATACTCATAGTCCATCTTATTGCTTTTGCTTCAATGTTCTGAGTTAAATGCTTACTTTAACAGGAAGAGTACTTCAAGGCTAGAGGGAATGACCCTTGAGGATAGGACCACATTGCATTTGAAAACATCCATTTTCCGAGCTCAGATCAGATGTCAATTAAGATCCAATGGACGTAATTTTAATTTGCTAGATTTCAGAGCCCTCATGTACTTGATAGGCACAATAGAAAGATATCGAACAACTGAAGAATAGAGGATTCAGATGCTCTCTGAGCCAACTGGCTACTACAATCTCAGCCCAAAAGTTTAATCCCTTACCATGTGGAGATATCACATGGGATATCTTTTCTAAAAAGGTGGCTCCCAGTGTCCAGATAAAAGTTCATATTTTTCTATCAAGATCGAAGTTCATAGTTACTACCATCATTTACACTAATAAGCATAAATCAACCTTTCCTGTTTTGCTGATAAGGGACAATTTCAGCAGAGGGCAACAAGGAGCAGCACCAACTGAAATTGCAAGTAAACATCCTAAAAAATTATCACAACAACATTTAAGTCAATAAAAACTGTTTTCTGACGAAAAATAATAAATAAAATATTCATTGTACAAGTGAGGATCCTGAAATCTCACATCTGGATACTGAGGCTCATAGCTTAAATCCTACAAAGAGAAGGCATTGAGAAAATCTGAAGAGAAACACTGAAAACATATTACTCGTTTCCAAATTCCAAAGAACCCACGCCACCAACTAGTATATTTCATCATCAGGAATGTCTGGTGTCAAGAATTTCCTTGGATCTTTATTTATTTCCTCATAATTCAGCTTTGGTTTTACTTTTTCTGGCACGGGCATGAGAGGAATAATGGTATCACTATCAATAACCCCATCAATTATTCCATATTCAACCGCTTCAATCGGAGACATGTATCGATCTCTGTCAATGTCTTTCTGGACTTGTTCAAATGTGCGGCCGGTGAAAGTAGAGATGATTCTAGTAACGTTGTTTTTGTTGTGCATGATTTCTTTGGCCTGAATTTCCACATCTATTACTTGCCCACTGGCACCTCCGAGAGGTTGATGAAGCATAATTCTTGTGTTGGGCATCGCAAGCCTTTTGCCCTTTGTGCCACTGCCCAGGATTATTGATGATGTTGATGCAGCAATCCCAAGCGCAATGGTGGAGACATCCGCTCTCACGAGCTGAACCACGTCGTAAATAGCCATTGTAGCACTAGAAAAACATGAACATAGATTCACATTCAAACAAAGAATAATGAATGCCATACTAGTGGCAACAAACGGATAATAAAATCAAATGGAAATGATAAATTAGCATGCGTGATATTTGTGTAATTTGAGCAAACAATATTTGGGATTTGATAATACAAAAGCACATATTGTATGTGGACAGAGTTCTGTGAAGGGGACATGTGTCTTTGCCTATGGTTTATTTGTGAAAATGGCATTAATCTACAAGGTTAAGAGTGAAGGGTCATGATAAATACATGGAAGTAACTCTTAACTTTCCCACCTTTGATCATAAACAATTTTCTGTCCTTTTTACTTGAAAGTAAATCTCACCAAGTGGGAAACGTTGACGAAATTCACAATTGACTGTACTCCTTTGCCCATGATCTTCAACCTTTTCAGTTTTCAACCCATCACTTGGTCCGTTACTTCTACCTGTGATCCCTTTTTCCTGAAATGGCCAACTTCCACCCACTCATACCCTTCACTTTTCTCTGTAAATGATATGGAATTATGAAACTACCAACACCCCCTCCACTTTCCTCATACAGATAAAACCATATCAAGCATCCTCATCTGGCCGTACTTGAAAGGGTAGTTCAAATAACATAGCAACTTATGTAAAACCTAGTTACAATATGAGTTGCACTTCCTCAAAAGCCCCTCTGTCAATTTGTTACCTAGCAAAGGAAGGTAGCATTAGAATGTAATTCTGTTTAAATATACTTCTGTAAGTTTGTAACCCACTTTCAAGATTAACCATGACCTGGACAGAACACTGCCTGCCATGCAACCAATGTTCGGTGTTCAGTACTTCAAGTTTACAACCTCGAGCTTATGAGCAGCTCTAGGCAGATGGGGGGAAAATATCAATCCCATGGGGATGGATGGTAGCAGAAAGGAGAGTACCGACAAGAGACACAGCCATACAGGTCCTCAGTTTGTATGGCCGTGTCATCATCAGAATCAAAAGCCTCAACCCATCTGGGGTCGGCATTTTGAGTTCTACTTTCCACTCAATCCTATTTAAAGCCACGTTTTTCTGTCACTTTGCAATCCAAAAGCCTTCTCTGACATGTTGGCTTGTGGACTGAACAAAAAGTTTGCTACAATTTCTACAAACCAAAATCCTATATATCTAAAGAAGCAATAGCTAAGGAGAACACCGATTGCCAGGAAAATACCAACAATAGACAGTCAGAAAAGGCCTCAATGTGTTCGGATTCTGACACAATGAATGCGGCATGTATTTCTGACTTTCTGTACAAATCAAATTCATACATGTTCTAGGTCTAACCTGAATTGTATCATCATCGTCAAAGCCTTGTCCCAACTACGTTGGAGTCAGCTATATGAATTATGTTCCTCCAGATATTTTCTCATAATTCAAGTTGGGGTTGTGATGCAATACGGAAGTCCAGAAGAGGACCTGGGCTCACATAATGGACCCAGCCATCCAACCCAGTCCATTGAACTGGGTTCAGCCACAGGCCCAATTGGCTGGAAAGATATTGTGGCATACTATTTTTATCCTAAGATTATTTGATTAGGAATTGTTTCTAGTTTTATTGTTAATTATGATTAGTAGCTTTCCTTAATAGCAAGAATATTGCTCTTATATATATAGAAGAGCCTTTCATTGTATTTAGATATGCTTATTCCAATTAATCAAATCAATTGCTTGAGTTTACCGTGAGTTATGGATTGTTTTATGGTTTCGTTTGTGCCCTAGTGGCTGGAATCCATATTGGATTCGATCAATCCTTCGGGAGATTGATCTATTGCTCGATTGCTGATCTTGGCTGCGTCAGGTTGTGATAAAGTTTTGCATTAATAGGATCAACTGTCAGTCAGGCAATTTGAATAACACAACTGAAATAAATGCACACTGATTCTATGATGAACGCTTTATCTCTGCAAATCCCTCGATCAAAAGGCTACCTCTAATTGGAGATTTATAACACTCCTCCTTTAGACGTGATCAAGGGAATCACCGGTTTCGAGGTGAGGAATTGTAACCCTTAAAACCTTTTATATTGATTTTCTTAACAGTTCCCTTTCCATCATGGAGTCTATCCTTCATTGTGGTTTTGAAGCCCTCATAGATTAGCTAATAAGAATCCTAATCAATCAAATGGGACCATAGATTGCGCGAGTAGTCATGTGCGCCACACTCCCTAATAAGTATAACATATCCTAATCTTTCACACTGATTAAATGAAACTAATAATGAGAATCATGGCAGTTAAGGTACCATCATAGCAACATCCTTCCTTCCATACATTACATTCATCAGCAATCCCACTTAAATTCATCTTTAATTAAGGTAATAGGATCCTTTTCACAACCATCGTGATTGATTACCTTGAAATTTTCATCTCTTATATGTCTTGCTTTATCAAACATTATCACATGTGCACAAAGTAAATAAAACAAGAAAGAAAGACAGGATTATCAGTTGATATAACCATAATAATCAATCTTAATTGTGTCTTCTAAATACAATAATCCTTATTAAGGCATTTCAGCAAGCCCCATGTCTAAGATATTGCTTTTGGCCCAAATCCAATGCCTTAGTCAAAGGATCTGCAATCATGAGATTTGTGAAATTGTCCATTTGGATGGATGATCAGGTGAGCCCCACTATGGGGTGTGCACCGTAACACCAAAAAACAAAAGGTGTGCATTTGATCATTTTTGTGTGTGTATAAATAATCAATGTATCCAGGACGCAATGCTCATGTAGCGTGGTGCACAGTTTTTGCCCACCCACAAACATTTGTCAATTTAAATTATTTAGGGTCTATCTAAGGGTGTTTGACCATAGTGATATATCTTGGGTGTAATCTAAGCGTGGTACATCTAATATTAGTCATGGTAGAAAAAAAACAACCACCGAAGTAGAAACACAATCATCTAAATGGAGAAAAAAATGTAAGCACATCTGCATTCTGGGATAGAATCTAGTTAAAAAAAAAAAAACAGTTTCCAGCAATGAGCATAACACATATCATACCTTAGCGACCCTCCAGGTGAATTGATGAAGAGCCTGATATCTTTGGTGTGGTCTTGGAAATCCAACAGAAGAAGCTGGCTTATAATTGCATCTGCGACAAAATCATCAATATTGCCACCCAAGAACACTATCCTCTCCCTCAACAGCAATCCCATGACATCAGCTTCAGCGCCTCTCATGGCAGTTGCAGGTGTCTGAGGAGCAGAGGACAATGGGTGAAAAGGGGTATAGGGTTCGAAGTCAAATCCTAACTCTAGATTTGGAACTTCTGTGATGGGTTTTGGACAGAAACCACGTGCCCCTGTTGCAGAGGATGAAATGCAGGCATTGATTGGGAGAAGAGAGGATTTGACTGGATGACTGTGCAGTTTATGAGAAATGGAATAGGCAGAAGATCGTAGAAAAGCAGGTGCAAAGGGAGCAGACAAGGAAAGGGAGTTCATGTTGCTGTATCTGAAAAAAAAAAAAAAAGGCCATAAGGATAGTTAGCAGATAAACATAGCATCTTTTAAGGGTGTTGTACAAATGAAGGTCAGTCTGGGACTGCAGCCTGAGATCAATAACCAAAAGAACCTACAAACCGAGAAACACCAGTGGTAAGGGTGTCTCATCTCACACAAGCCACAGCCACCTAGGGATCAATCCCTGGGCGGGTAGGTTGTCCCACAAGTAAGGTGCCACTGACCCAATCCTAAATTTTTTATTAAAAAAAAAGGCCAATGAAAAAAAGAACCTACAACTAGGCTACAAGCCTCAATTTCAAATCGAATCCCAGCTTGCCATATTGGAATTTGGAAATTTCATTCAAATAGAAAGCACCAATAGTGAACCCAAAGGAGCAATATACCAACACCAAATTCAGAACAAAGAAGAAAATCACTGCATGGAGCTGAATATAATTCAGGTTCAGGCTCGAATCCAAGGATTCATACCTGGGGATCCTAAAACTGCTGCCACGGCCATATATTTTATCTGTTCTTTAAAAGTATACATTTATCAATATAAAACTATATTATGAGTATAAAATTGGGCCTTGATTCGGGATCTCTATCCATTTGGTTTTTAAGCATACTGATTATTTTATTAATATATTAGTAATATAATTGGGCCTCAATTTCGGCCAGGGTCTTGGGTTGAGACTCATTTTTAAATCCTGGAATGGGTCCTGGATACAAAGCTCTCCTAATTATTACTTAGATTCAGGTCTGACCGCGCTATAGACCCATTTTCATCCCCACCTGTGCAAAATCTAAGGTTTTTCTTTCTCTTTTTTTAATGGTAACCTTGAAAAATCTAAGTTGTTAGCCAGATGATCCATCCATCAATAGCCCACTTTTTTTTTCTATCACAAGATCCACTCATATTTAACAAGCATGTAGCTGCTGCACTAACTTAGTCTTTTGAATTTTGGGGCCTAGTAATGTTCTAAGGGGCGCAATTTTAGCAATAACCGGCATCCTTTTCTTCATAGCAAAAGTCCATAAAGGCAAAAACCTCGATCGAAACCATTTATTTAACACTGTTATACCACATAATTCTAAAGTTCCTAGAGCTTTTCCATTTTGACAGCATACATAAACATGCCAAAAACAAAAAACCTGATTAAATTGGACTAAAAAGAACAACTTAATTCATTAGCAAAAATAAATAAAAATCAAAGCTTTAATAATCATTCAGGGTATAGGGTTTGGGGTTTAATAATCACTCATAAAAATCAAAGCTTTAATCATGATTGACATTGACACTGACACGTGAGAACCATAACTAAACCCTTAATTAAAATACCCAATCAAATGCCTAATCAATGTTCTAATCTAAGAATGAAATCCCAATTCAATGCGCTAATTAAGCATTCAATCTAAACCTAAATCAAAACCCTAACCAACCCCAACAGGCAGAAATCAGAAGAAAAAAATCTGCAATTCCAGTAAGAAGAGAGGGGGTTGCAGTCAGTGGAAAAGAAGAACAAGGAAAGAGAGAGATGGAGGCATACATGTCTCCTCCGGTGGGGAAGAGCGGGCTGCCGTCTTGACGAGTGGCCGGCTTCTTCTCCTCCTCCTCCTCTTCTTCTTCTCCTCCTCTTCTTCTTCTTCAGTCTCTTCTCTCTTCTAATTATAGCTAGGGTAGGACGAAGGGGTTTTTTTTGCCAAAGATGGATGGGGTGAGATTTTTTCGCATGGGTTTGGGCCTGAAGCTGTGGGTCTAGATTTTAGAAAATGGGTCTGCGGCTGGGCCGGAGGGACTTTTAATTTTTTAAATGGGGCTGGGCGGGTCTTTAATAATCAAGAGAAGAGAGAATAAAAGGGGTAATGATGGCATATGATAGCAGATCCGTTTGTGAAATCTACATGTAAAATAAAGGTAAAGTAAAGCCTCCATTTAAAAGGACCATGGGTCATATTAAGAGAGTGGCTAAATATATACTGAAAATTGATCTCTGCACATTGCTACTCCTACACTCACCATAGTTACTCTCTACACACCATGTACTTTCGAAAATACCCTAACCTCTACACCCTCGACTTCTCTCTACACTCCCTCTCTCTGCCTGCCAACACCCGCCGTGTCCCCCTTTCACTTTCTCCCTCCCTCTCTCTCACCCCATCTCCCCCTCCAGCAGTGCTGCTGGAGGGGGCGGGGATGGCTGGGGTGGGGTGTATAAAAAGAAGTTGAGGTTGCAGAAAGTTTGGTAGATGTCATTTTAGGTAATTTCCTACGTCGGTATTTTGGTGAAAGAAATTCAATGTGCATAGATTAGTTTTTAGTGTGCAATTAGCTGCTCTTTTATATTAGAAGTACATAAATTCAAAATTCTTACCTTTTTTTAAAAAAAATATATCAAAAATCAACTATTCAAACCACTAAAAAAAATTTACTATATGTAAAATTTAACTCTATAAGATTATCCTAACATTTTGATCCATGGCCCTAAAATTTAATAGTTTAGACACATCATTTTATTACGATTTCATTTTATTGATAAGGAAAAGTTTGATGAGTGTCAAGTTTGGACTCATGAATATTCAAAGGGGGTGGTACTATGTGGAAAAAGACTGGCTTGACTCAAGGTGGGGTCCCATGACCAAAAAAGAGACGAAAAAAGAGAGTTGTTAAAGTGGGGCAGTTTAGAGAATTTCCCCACACATGCATATATGGCAATTTGATTGTAAAATCGGATATCGATTTTGCAATTGATTTTAATTTTGATTAGAGTCTGATGAGTTTTGACACGCTCTTCGGCATAGTGTTTTTTTTTTTTTTTTTTATTTACTTTAATCTATTTCTAACTCAAATAAACAAAAATTCTAAAAATCCCATCTCTTTATATCTTCATCTGTTTGGTGAGCCCAACTAATAAAACTATACTTATTGTGCATCAGCGTAGTCTGTCACTCGGGACCTAGTGAAATTCATAAGATCCCGCTTTTGGTGATGGTCTGGATGCGTGTACTCTCATAGGAGAAATTTCTTCCACCTTGGAGTTACAATACTTTTTTTTCTTTGTTATTCCCAATAATTATTCTTAATCATCCAAATAGTAGTTTTTTTATAATGGGATTTGAACGATTTTTACAATAGGCCAACTCCTTTTGAAATAAAATTTAGGAGATTAGGACATTTTTATTTACAAAGTGTTAGTTCCTTTTGAGCAGCTTATAGCCATTTTGGCATCATTTTAGGAATATTCTATTATAAGAATGAATAAAGAAAAAACTAGTTTGACTGGCATTTTTCCTCTCACGAAATGCCGCTTCCCACTTTGTATATTCATAAAATATCTCCCTTTCTATCTACCCACCACTCTCTATTTCTCTTCTTTTTCTCTCATAAAATGTTCGTCGAACAAAATTTTCTTACTTCATTCTCAAAACGAAACATTTCAAGGACAATAACAATTGGCCCTCGTTTGGTAATTTGACATGTATGTAAAGTGTAGCAAAACATTACATCTAGGGAGAATAAAATATAATAGGGTTATAATGATATTTTATTTTTAGTTGCTTTCTATAGAATCTTTTTTACTTTTTTGTCCAGAAAAGTGGAGTTTTTTTGTATTTTAGTGGATAAATGATGTTACTTTTTTACTTCTTTTTTAAAAAAGATGAATGAAATTTTGAATTAAAGTGGTATTGACGTGAACTATTATCTGAAAAATGAATGCTTTACTTGACTTTTATTAATATAGTAAAGCGCTGATTTCTAATTATGCAACCACATAGGCACCAAGGAGATTGGTGAATAGGTGGGCCGCACGATATAATTAAGGATCCCTCCTCTATACCAGTGAAGCAACCATATTGGCTCAGAGAAGATAAGCTTGGACAATAAATGGTGACTCTGAACTTTGAATTGTTTGAAGCTTCGACGAGAAATACTCAAAGGATTAGAAGAACACATTTTCTATGGTTTGTGGTATCTCTAAAATTTATCTTAATAAGAGTTTTTTTTTTTAACCCTACTTAAAGGAGTCAGAATCTAATGAAGTAAAACCTTATGGTGATCGTCGGTCAACCAACCATAGTCTGCCAAACAATCATGGGGCAGCTCTATCATATGGTTACGTGACAGACCTTGGTTGATCCACCTAAAGTCACCATATATACACTCTGAGAATTCAAATTTCACCTAAACAAGTTAGGACTCCATCAAATCCACCAAGTAGGAGAAACCACCTAGTGAGTGGAGCAGACCTCAGAAAAAGAAGGAACCCTTGTACGATGGAAAGAGACTTTGGGTGAAGGAAGGTGACATGATCACCACTAGAGAACCCTAACAAGAGCTGGTTATAACATATGATGGAGAATGGATAAAAAAATTTTATGACAAGATGATATCCATGATTAAAAAAAAATTTGATAACACAATCATAATTCATTCACCAATTACATTTTTATTTAACAATCTAACGGTGAAACTAACTCCTGCTCGAACCATCCGAAAGCAGGAAAGTTCATTTCGAATGGCTGAGATTTTAATAAATAGTCCCCACCATGATCTTTTACCAAACCCATTTTTACAAGTCAAAATCATCAGAGGATCCGGAGTCGGACACACAAAATCGCAGTCCAAGTGTCCAACCGGTTGGACTCCATCACTTCTGTTTTTCTTATCCGTTCGGACATAAACCTCATCATCTTTCACCAACACAAACATACAAAGGAGCCATAAACCCTAGCCAACCCTCTTCGCTCCTTTCAAAACGGAGACGACCCAATCCCGGTACGTTTCTACTCTCTCTTTCGAATCCATGATCTTTTCCTAAATACTTCTCTTTCATCTGAAACAAGAAGCTCGATTTCCTTTCTTTCATACTCTTCACAACTTAAAATAGTTCCCGTCTTCTAGATCTCTCTTTAGAAGAACGTACTGCTCTTAAAATTGAATCTCCCCATGGATTTGTTGTGATGATATCGGAATCACGGTGATAGATTGAATACTAGTTTGATGTTCATGAAATTGCTGCTGTAATGTTGTGATAAATTTTACATTATCAGTGAAATTTATGATACTTGCTTAGAATTGTGCAAATCTCATTTTGGGGGATGTATGTAGTCTCTGGGAAATAGTGGGGTGCTTTCACAATTGGATTTTTCGTAGGATTGTATTAGGAAAATGTTGCAGAAGATAAAATTGAGTTTAAATAAAAATATTAAAATATTTTGTTTGCTCATTTTGGCTGTTTTGTTATCATAATATCAGGTTATTTTGCTGTAGATTTAACTTTTGTTGTCATTTTGAAATATTGTCATATCGTGGGAGATATCAGATTAACTGACAATACATGATAATATTGTAATAATTTAAAAGTATTAGTTCAGTAAAAAATATTGCTGTATTATTGGAGGGTAAGTGGAAAAAAGACAGGTAAAATTATTAAGAAAGTAATGTTGAATGAATTCATTAGGCTTTACTCATTACAGTTTGCCTGCCTCTTGGACCAATTAAAGTTGCCCTTTACATGTGCTGTTTTTTTTAAACAAAGATAAAAAACTGGGGATTTTTCTTTTTAGATTTATCAGCATTGCTATGTTTGCATGCTCTTACTTTTTATTCTTTGGACAAGGCTTTGTTCCTACTCATGATTTCACAGAAACTGTCATTAACTGTATTAATCAAACCCTCTTCATTCCTTTAGAGGAGAAAGCTCAGCCACTTGTTTCTAGTTATGGGTTCCAAGCTCCTTCCTCAGGTAACATTCTCTCCTTTTCAACTTCCTTTATTTGCTACGCCTTGATTTGTTTCCTGATGACTTATAGAATCTTATCCGATTTTCAGGCTCTTGTTTTAATCCCTCAATCAGCAGCTCCTCATCATTCAAAGCTAGGATTTTATACTGTCTCCTCTCTTCCCTCTTCTCTCAGTTCAACCCGAATTGCGATATCTAGTGTTAATAATAGCAGATTTTCCCCAGAGATCGTGCCCATCATCACACGATGGAAAAAACAGTCCCTTGTCGTGAGGGCGGAAGTGAACCCTGAGGAAGCAGTTGTTGATGGAGATGCAGAAGAGAACACTGAAGAAAATGTCGAATCCGATACAGTGGCTTCCGAAGTTGCTGAAGAGAAGCCTCCTCCAAGAAAACCTCTGGTCAAGCTCGGAGATATAATGGGGGTAATGTATCTAGATTTCTGTCTTGCTTTTGAAAATGCAGGTGAAATTTGTTCCAGTGATATAAATCATTCATTTGGGGGCCCCATCAAAATTCTCTTTTACTGTTCAAACCCGGTCATGTGAGCAGCGGATATTTCCTTGGGCATGTGGAGGCTATATCCTCTTTTTAACCGTTCACTATTGGGTAAGGTCTCAGATGTCAAGGGATTAAGGGCCTTTCTTATCATCATTGCCTAAAAGCTACCGGGCAATGATTCGGATCACTTTAAGGCTGCCTAAACAAAATTTTGGCGTGAGTTTGGGTTTTTAAGTAGAAGTCTGTTTATGTCCTCTCTTTTTTTTTTCTGATGGGATTTTAACTAGAAGTATGTATGTCTTTTTCTGATGGGAGTTTCGTTGGGATTTTAACTAGAAATCTGTATATGTCTTTTTGGGTAAGTAGATATTACACAAGCAAGCAATTGAAGCATCACAGAAGGAACGCCCTACACCAGATATCAGAACTGGAGATATTGTTGAGGTTAAAATGGTGAGCAATGTTTCGAATTATAGTTTATTCTTTTCTTTCACAGAGTGAGAGGATTGTCATTTTGGATGGGATTGATTACAGGAAGTTCCTGAAAACAAGCGCCGGCTTTCTGTTTATAAAGGTATAGTCATGTCAAAGCAGAATGCTGGTATCCACACGACAATTCGAATTCGGAGAATGGTTGCAGGAATTGGTGTGGAGATTGTGTTTCCTGTGTAAGTTTTTTCACCTTAACTACTGTTTGAATGTTATCAAGGCACCTTTAGCTTCACTTGTTTGATACTGCTTTTTCCTCTTTTTATTTTAGTTTTTTTTTTTAATTTAATTGGGGAACCATGATTCGAAAATTCAATCTGATAAAAGTTGGGAAATTATCTAAAAGCTCTCCATAGTCACAACTACTTACATTGTCATTTGTCAACCAAGCTCAAGCTTGGCTTAGTTGCACTTGATTTTTAATCAAGCCTGAGCTTGAGGTCTAGCTTAGTTTAGTACAATATTCTCAAGCTTGGTAAGACTGGCTTGTTTAGAAACCTAGGTGGTAGGCTCAGCCTGTCAATGATTTCTTGCACAACATTCATTGCCTGCCTGCATAGTGATCGTGTTACATAATTGTCCATTGCACTTCACTTGTCTTTGGAAGATGTCGGTTCGTTACCGTTCTTCTGCCTTCTTCAATTGAGGTGAGTGTTTGGTGAACAACTAATGTAGCGCTTCCTCTTTCACGTGAACATATTAAAATTTAATCTTCTGGTTCTTTGTTAATTTCTTCAATCTCTGGCTTCCCCCTTTGTTTCCACAGTGATGAGGCTCCAAGCATTAGGACGTTCTGAAGCATAATGCCCTCTTCCCCTGCACCTGAATCAATCTGCTTCCTTCCAGTTGCTGTGGGTGCATTTTCCATTGTGCTTCTCCCATTGCCACTCACCAGGGCCGGCTCTGAGGTTTGGGTGGCCCTAGGCGAGCTCCTAAAACTGGGCCCTGTCTTAGAAAAAAAAAAAACACGCGTAATTTTTTTTTCTGTAGAAGGAACATTTCCATCATTTAAAACTTTCACAATGGAAACCCACTTTACAGTTTCCATGAAACCATCATACAAGAAGCTAGGATTTTACAGCATAATAAATTTCATCATTCAATCAAAGATAAACAATATGCATAACTATAAACTATTCATTCCATTTTTATTAATCCACGCTAAATGAAACCCATTCGGCCAATGGCCATTCCATTCATGTAATCTAACTTGAGACTATAATTAAACTCAAGAGAAATTTTATTAGTCAATCAAAATTACTAAATGCATAGATCAATTATGAAAAACAGTTAACCTGTCAAAATGAAAACACAGATTTGTGCAGGTATTTCAAAGAAAGAGAGAGAGAGAGATCGAACGAATGCATGTTACAACTTGCAAGGAAAAAAAAAAAAGGAAAAAATGAAAGAGGAAGGTACATGACCTGGGTCCTTCAATCCTTCTTCTTCTTCTGCTATGCGCCTATGCATGCTACAAGCTACAGCTGGCGCCTAGCCGCTCCTCCTCCTTCTTCTTTTTCCTATTCTTCTCTCCTCTTCTTCGTTAGGGACAGGGTTTTGGCTTTTTGGAAAATGGTCAAAGGGCTGGAAACGGGAAAGGGTTTTGGAAAAGGGGCTGGCCGGCTGGGTTTATGGGAAAATGGGAATAGAAAGTCAAAGCCTTAAGGAGCGTTGGATTGGGGGCCAGGGACGGTTTGATCAAACTCTGCTGGGGCCATTTGAGTCATATTAAAGATATTCTCAAAGCCTGGGGGCCCAGGCCCTAATGTAGTAACCCCTCAGAGCGGGCCCTGACATGTGGGGGGCCCTAGGCACTGGCCTAGGGTGACTAGGCATCAGAGCCGGCTCTGCCACTCACTAGTGTTTGATTTTGTCCGGAGGCTTTGAAAGATTTTGTAGGTGGCAATGGCATCATGTAGTAGAAGAGGTTGCCCTTGACAATCAAACGAGGCAGCGAATCTGTGGTGCACATGTCAACAGCCCTTGCATTCCAATTCACATCTATCTTTTTACCTTGCATTCCAATTCACTTCTATCTCATTTGGTTGGACTCCCCAGCTTGAGAATCAGAGTGTCTGATGAGAAGATGCCTAAACTTTTGCTAGATTCGGAGAGTCATCTGATATGCATCTTCCACTCCATTTACATGTTCGTGGTCAGCTCCCATCATATATCCATTTTTAGGCCGGGCTTGTATCCACAAAGCATCCAATGGTCACCTATTCTTTCAACATCAAACTTTCCCATTAAATTCCCATGCTTCAGGGTGACGAGATGTTCAGAGATTATATCCCCATAATCTTCTAGAGAATACTGTTAATAATCAGTAACACCAAAAGCTCGAGCTTATATGAGGACTCCAAGGGACTTCATTTTGTTTTCTGTTTAGGTTTTACTCAAACTGCTGTAGATGTGCATATGAGTAAAGGTCTAGGGGTATTTTTTTTTCTTGGTAAAGTGGTCTAGGGGTATCTTGAGAGTATAATCGGGGTCAAATCCTGGTCGAACAGGTTGTGTTTTTTGGGATTCTATTTAGATGGAAATTTAGGACAGAGCTTGGGGCTTTGAAGAGAGTTAGGGGACTAGTTATGGCATGCACACGGTAGACTAGTGCTAGGGACAGTTTCTTGGGGTTTGCAGTGGCCAAGTGGGCTGTGGGGTATGGGGTAAACAGGAAACTATGGTTACATTTAGGGTCTAATACGGGATGGGTTTAGTGTAATTTGAATGGGGATTTGTGGCTGCAAAGGTTAGGCAATAACAAGGGTTAATTCGGTTAACTTGATATAACTTGAATAGAAACAGAAATTTAATTTAAAAGCAAAGGAAAACCCAATGTTCTCACTTGCCTTGGACCAATTGAAGTAGAGGGGGGTAGGATCGTGAAGATCTCAATCCCCAAGCTGAAGCTTCAAGAGTCCAATGGAGTGATCACCATGGAGAAATCAACCCACCTCAATGAAGAAAACTATAGAAATCAGTGTATTCGATATAGGAACCCAAAAGAATACATCCAATTTAAAGTGAAGCTGGACCAATCAGTTGGCCTTGTGAGGGCTGTGGGCCCCCTTGGGCTGCAATCAGACCATCATAATGTATATTATAAAGCGTTTTGATGTTCTATATTTCTGATGGGACCACTCTGGGCGGATGATACCCTGTTACATGGACTCAGATTTTTTTTTTCCCCATTAGAGATCCCAAAGACTGTTGTTAGTGTTCAGCTATTTTTTTACTTATTTTGATATTTCTGTTGTTACACATATATTAAGATACAAATTAATGGAATTAGTGACTGTTGCAGGTACTCACCCAACATCAAAGAGATCAAAGTAGTCGGTCATAGGAAGGTTCGGAGGGCTAGGCTGTACTATTTGAGGGACAAGCTTCCAAGGTTTTCCACCTTCAAGTGAATTTACCATGTACACAAATGGCCATGACCTTGCCTCTATTGTTGGCCTCTTTGGCTTTTATCTCCCTCCAGTTCTGTATGAATTATCATCTGTTAATCAATCCAAAAAAAAATTGTTTCTGGTATTGTTCTGTGTTTGTCTCTTCTGGAGTTTTTGTTTCTTCTAGATATAGATGTAGGATATAGGTGCTTGAAAGAAAAGAACAAAAGATGCAAGCAACCCCACACATGACACAGGTTCACGTGATTTATTTGATCTTGAGGTTCTACCATGGATCACACGGATTTCAGTATGCTTAAAGGCAGAAGATGAGAATACAAGATTCAACCTTTTTGGCGGCTATGCTAGTTGGATCTGCGACAGTAGACTTGAATTAACTGTCTAACCCGAGTGAAATCAGGCTCCGCACATAATAATAGGTCCTTAAACGATTTGGATTCAAACCAAGCCGAGAGTTTTAAAATAACGGTCGTTACCGTTTCATAACGTAACGGCTTATACCATTATGATATTTACAATATAACGGTCATGGTGTCAAAAAGCAGTGAATATAACGGTCATAACTCATAATGGCCAATGTTTTGAAAACAACGGTTAAAATAGATTTTTTTTAAAAAAAACTTTCTTTCCTCTTCGTTTTCATTTCTTTCTTTCCAAAACCATTTGTGAAGCTTCTCGATACTATGTTAAAGCTTCCTAAGCTTATTTTTTCACCAAAACTCAAGTGATTTGCAATATTTTGTAGATTCTTGTATAGTGGTCTCTTCCCTTCACAATCACAATACCTGGGCGTGTTTGAATATGTGGTGAGGTGAAGTGAGGTAAAGCCTCCATTATCTAGACAAGAAAAGACATTGGGTCATATCAAAAGTACATAATTTTAAAATTCCCTCCAAATTTTTCAAAAAAAGGTAAAAAAAAAAAACCTCCTTTTTTCACTAATAGACAAAAAAAAAAAAAAAAAACACTCTACTTTTCTATTAAAAAAGTCAAAAAGATTTCATACCAAACAACTAAAAACAAAACACGATCGTAACACCTTATATTTTATTCACTCTTGATTTGATCCTTTACCTCATCATACATCCAAACAGGCATCCGATGTTTTAATTAATTAATAAATCTTGATGTAGCAGTAAATGTTACTTGAAAGTTGAAATTCAGGCACAATTTACTTGGTTATTGAATAATTGAGTATTATACATTTATACTACTAGTAATAGTTTCTTGACTTTAAGTGTTTGGCACTAATGACTAGTTTAAAATTATGGTTGCAATGCATCCTGTAAAATTTATGATATTTGAACTTATTTAAATATATACATGTAAGTCTATTTAATTTATAACAGTCTTTCTAAGTGTCAGATAAGACAGCGATACAATATGTAATGACTTAGGGGAGATCGATATTTTGCTTTAAAGTGTTTATTAATGGAGAAAATATATTATTTTCTAGCATTTTAGAAATTTCTTTTTAATTTTTTTTTTAAAAATTATTTAAGGTAAAATAAAAATTAGCACCGCTATTGACCGCGACACGACGCGATTACCGCGACCGCGTTTTCGAACTATCTGTAGCCAAATCAAGATTCAGATTCAAATAACCCACAAGATACCTGTGTGGGGCCCAAATTCACATGAATTCCAAGAGTAAAAACGTTTGAATGAGGAGCAAAGGTCAACTTACCCTTTTAAACACGTCCGTTTGCTTAGGATAAGATAAAGTAGGAGAGGAGTAAAAGGAGGCTGATGTGATATAAAACTGAGGGGCTTAGGCTCCAGAGGAAAGGTGTAAGAGTGAAGTAATCGCTGATGTATAGTGTGAGTTGATGGAAAATAGGGTTTTGAATCAAAACTTTTGATCCCTAGCTCACGTGTGTAGGAGGATTCTCCACCCAAATTTTAAATTTTAAAAATTTTTCCTTTGCCACTCTATACAATTTGAGTGCCTCCGTGCACAAAAATGTTACTATTTTTATATTGGTATTGCTCTTCGTATAACAACTCCCGGACATCTGCACTTTGCAGCAGATATTTGAAATCTATAACGCTGTGTTTGGAAAGGGGGAGGGAGGGGAGGAAAAATTTGAGGAGGAAGAAAAGTAAAAAAATTTACTCTTGCAAAAGTTTCAAAAGGGACAAAAAAGGTAAAGTAATAAATTGCCTCACATTCCACTCTCTTTTCCTCATTTCCCCCCCCCCCCCCCCCCCCCCACCCCCCCCCACCCCAGTTTTAGGGGGAAAATTTTTTGCAACTTTTCCCCCCACACCCCCACCCCATTTTCCCTCCCCCCTTTTTCAAACACCCTCCAAAAAAATTTTCCCTCCATCCCCCACCCTCCCCTCTTCCCAAACGGAGCCTAAGTGGAATCTTTTTATGCAAGTTCGGAAAGATTATTGCTAGAGAAACTTTTTAGCAACAGTTTGGTAGTCATTTATCTTAAAAAAAAATTAGGGTCATTTGTCTTTTACACATAAGATACGAAAGTAGATTTTAGATATGTAAATGTGATACATGTAAAACTCATTATCATGTATGTCAAAATTATCATTTTCATATGAGTAAATTAGTACATCCAACCACTTTAAAAGTGTTTTGAGTTTTCACATTAATATGAGAATATCCAAGGTTTAGATTAATGAATTGAGAGCCCATTAAAGTACAGCAAATTAGATTAATGGGTCGAGATTTTTTTGACATTTTTCACAAAATTCATGAAGATTTTAAAATTTGTATACATATCTATGCTGCTATAACTAATTATCTTAAATTTTTAACTATTGATGCATGTACATATTCGTTCCTCTGGCACACTGTCATGCAACATCTTATTATAGTAATATTTAATATTATTGTGATTCACTTTATATCCCTTCTGGTTCTAAGCACAGTCCTACCATTGTCAATTCTCTAAAACATCCATATTAGGACCCTTTTTTTCTTTTTTTAATCTGGTAAAGGATCCCTTTTGGTGTTTTTATTATTTTTTTGGGGGGTGGGGGGCTCATATATTGTCCATCCCAAATCACTTTGCATGCATCCTGTGCCAGTGCATTGGTACTAGCACTAACCCTTGTTAATGGTGGGCATGTCCACCCATAATATTTGTAGAAATAAATATTAAAAAAAATAAGAAAGTATGAAGAATAAAATATCAGCTGTGCTACAAGGCCCCGCCAGAAAAGCCGGGCTGTTTAGATTTTTTTCTTAAAATATTAACACCCACCAATGAAGCTTATTGTATATCTCAGGAGTGTATGAGCTTAAAACTTGAAATCAAAAGGCATCATAAAGGAGAAGAATATTTTATAAAAAATTAAAATCTCATGCCAAAGTGCAAGACTAAAATAATAGAAATTTAAAAACTACCCTATGAAAATCACTAGATTGTGCGGGCTTGAAGATTGGCCACACCTTTTGTTTTCTAGATGTGTATGATATAATTCAAAGGAAACAGTCTTATAAGTTGCAAGAAGATGAACAAGACAATTACCTCATGGAGATCAAAGATTGGCCACACCTATTTTTTATTGAAAGGAAACTGTGGAGTGTGGACTGCTATATTAAGTAATCTAAAAGAAAAGTTATTAGAGTTTTATCTTATATTTGATTAATAAACTAAAATGAAATGAATTAAAAAAAATAAATGTGTGTTTTTAAAATGGTTTCTAGAGTCAGGACAATTTTCTCTTGCACACTGTGCATTGGTGCTATTCCCCATGCAGTACCCAATGAAATTCAGAGGGGTCTTGCCTATGGTGAGGTCAAATGCATGCTCTGGATAGGAGTGCATTCACAGAAGGAAATTTTTCCTTTTTAGAGTTAATCAGTTGATTAACCCTTAATTTTCTCCCAAAGATAAGACAATCACGGTCTCATGAATTTGATGAGAATATTACATGTCATTAGTTGAAACTAGCAAAACCCCGTGGATAACCACGAAACCACCAAATGCACAGACTGATATGAATTATTTTTAATAAATTTATTAATTAGTAAACTTGTGAGTCCTTTTTTTTTGTTGCTAATTTGATCTTTATGTTTTTTTTTCAAATGTTTTATTCTTTAGGTGAGGCATGAATTGATTAAGAAAGATCAAATGATCATAGACCTAACAAATTGACCTAATATATTTAAGTGGGACCAAGATGAATGGGGTCCATCATCTCTATTCTAACCGTTCATAAAATCATGTGATGCAGGCTGGGACCTATTAATTGATTGATAAAGATCAAATGATCAAATGATCATAGACCTCTCAAATTGACCAAACCTAACCTATTTAAGTGGGACCCCCAAGATGAATGGGTCCACCATCTATATTCTAACCATCCATAAAACCATATTATGCGGGATGAGACCCATGAATTGATTTAAAAAGATCAAATGATCAAATGATCGTAGACCTAACAAATTGACCTAATATATTAAGTGGGACCCAGATGAATGAGGTCCACCATCTTTATTCTAATCGTCCATAGAATCAAATGAAGCGGGCCGGGACCCATTAATTGATTGATAAAGATCAAATGATCAAATGATCATAGACCTCTCAAATTGACCAAACCTAGCCTATTTAAGTGGGACCCCCAAGATGAATGGGGTCCGCCATCTATATTCTAACCGTCCATAAAAATATATGATGCGGGCTGGGACCCATGAATTGCTTGATAAAGATCAAATGATCATAAACCTCACTAATTGACTAAACCTAACCTATTTAAGTGGAACCCCCCAGATGAATGGAGTCTACCATCTCTATTCTAACCGTCCATAAAACCATAATATGCGGGATGGGACCCATGAATTGATTAAGAAAGATCAAATGATCAAATGATCGTAGACCTAACAAATTGATCATATATTTTTAAGTGGGACCCAGATGAATGGGGTCCACCATCTTTATTCTAACCGTCCATAAAATCAAATGATGCGGGCCGGGACCCATGAATTTATTGATAAAGATCAAATGATTATAGACCTCTCAAATTGACCAAACCTGACCTATTTAAGTGGGATCCCAGATGAATGGGGTCCACCATCTATATTCTAACCGTCCATAAAATCATATTATGCGGGATGGGACCCATGAATTGATTTAAAAAGATCAAATGATCAAATGATCGTAGACCCAACAAATTGACCAAATATTTTTAAGTGGGACCCAGATGAATGGGGTCCGCCATCTTTATTCTAACCGTCTATAAAATCAAATGATGAGGGCCGGGACCCATGAATTGATTGATAAAGATCAAATGATCAAATGATCATAGACCTCTCAAATTGACCAAACCTAACCTATTTAAGTGGGAACCCCAAGATGAATGAGGTCCACCATCTATATTCTAACTGCCCATGAAATAATTTGATGCGGGCTGGGACCCATGAATTGCTTGATAAAGATCAAAGGATTAAATGATCATAGACCTCACAAATTGACCCAACATAACCTATTTAAGTGGGACCCCTAAGATGAATGGGGTCCACCATCTTTATTATAACCGTCCATAAAACCATATTATGCGGGATATGACCCATGAATTTATTTAAAAAGATCAAAGGATCAAATAATCGTAGACCTAACAAATTGATCAAATATATTTAAGTGAGACCCAGATAAATGGGGTCCACCATCTCTATTCTAACCGTCCATAAAATCATATGATGTGGGCCGGGACCCATGAATTGATTGAAAAAGATCAAATGATCATAGACCTCATAAATTGACCAAACCTAATTTATTTAAGTGGGACCCTAAAGATGAATGGAGTCCACCATCTATATTCTAACCATTCATGAAACTATATGATGCGGGTTGGGACCCATGAATTGCTTGATAAAGGTCAAAGGATCAAATGATCATAGACCTCACAAATTGACCAAACCTAACATATTTAAGTGGAACCCCCCAAATGAATGGGGTCCACCATCTCTATTCTAATCGTCAATAAAATCATATTATGTGGGATGGGACCCATGAATCGATTAAGAAATATCAAAGGATCAAATGATCATAGACCTAACAAATTGACCAAATATTTTTAAGTGGGACCCAGATAAATGGGGTCCACCATCTTTATTATAACCGTCCATAAAATCAAATGATGCAGGCCGGGACCCATGAATTGATTGATAAAGATCAAATGATCATAGACCTCTCAAATTGACCAAACCTAACCTATTTAAGTGGGACCCCCAAGATGAATGGGGTCCACCATCTATATTCTAACCATCCATGAAATAATATGATGCGGGATGGACCCAGAATTGCTTGATAAAGAT
The DNA here is from genome assembly GCA_012931725.1 of Litsea cubeba. Classification (NCBI taxonomy): domain Eukaryota; kingdom Viridiplantae; phylum Streptophyta; class Magnoliopsida; order Laurales; family Lauraceae; genus Litsea; species Litsea cubeba. The sequence continues at coordinate 88,415,157 of CM022948.1, read as the reverse complement.
CAAATGATCAAATAATCATATACCTCACAAATTGACCAAACATAACCTATTTAAGTGGAACCCCCCAGATGAATGGGGTCCACCATCTCTATTCTAACCGTCCAAAAAAGCATATTATGCGGGATGGGACCCATGAATTGATTTAAAAAGATCAAAGGATCAAATGATCGTAGACCTAAAAAATTGACCAAATATTTTTAAGTGGGACCCAGATGAATGGGGTCCACCATCTTTATTCTAACCGTCCATAAAATCAAATGATGCGGGCCGAGACCCATGAATTGATTGATAAAATAATTTTAATAAAATCACGAGGGTGTGACAGAAATGTCTTGCTAGATGTGTAGATGATATCCAAATAGATAAAAAACAGAGATCTCCCCTGAATCACAATGGATCCATGTAGGTTTGCACCCATTCTGACCAATTGTGCCCACAATCGACCACTCTATTTGTTTCTTCTTTTTTTTGAAGCCATTAAAATTTGTGGGTTCCTGTTGAATTGGTTAGGATGATCAGTGGGTCCCAAGCTTGACAGTGATGTAGGCCCCAAGTGGGCCCCACAAAGAGCACAGATTTCTTCTATGGCATTAAGGATTATATTTCAATCCTTTACAATTTGGGATTTTCCTCTTCCGCATTTTGTGTGGTTGTCTTGGAAGTGAAATTTTAGATGGAGAATGAGAGATTTTAGGGATTGCATTAGCATGGAGAAGGAGAGATTTTAGGGAGGGAGAGATGGAGATTAGCATAATACCATTTTAGGCTGGCTGCTGCCACGTGTCCATCTCCAAGACATGCCAAGTGTCCTCCTCCAGGAAGTGTATACATCCCTTTAGTAATATAGATGTGTATAACCCTTGATTTTCTCCTGAACAGAGAAGGATCATTATCTCAAGAATTAGATCACTGTCTCATGGATTTAATGAGAATATTACATGTCATTAGTTGAAATGCGTATAACCCTTGATTTTCTCCTGAATAGAGAAGGATCATTATCTCAAGGATTAGAGTCATCTCTCATAGGAAACAATGTTTTATAGCCTCTCATCAAAATTAAAAGGAGTTGGTAAAAATTTGAACGCAAAACCTTTCGCTATAATATATAATAATAATTTTAAGCCTTTTAGAGTTAATCAACTCTTGATATTCTCCTGAGTGTAGGATGATCACTGTCTCTAGCATTTGTTGAGAATGATACTTAACATTAGATGAAGTGTGTATAACCCTTGATTTTCTCCTAAGCAGAGGATGACTATCAACTTAAGGATTAGAGTCTTGACTTATCTTACAGTGAAAACAGATGTGGGCTTCAATCAAAATTAAGAGGACATGGTCAAATTGAATACAAAACCTTCCAGTATAACATATAAAATAATTTGATGCTAACTCAAACATTTTTGTCATTACACCTTAATATAATAAGTACTTAAAAAGAGATAGCAAGTACGAAGACATGAGATTAACTTTTACAATCTTTTGAGCAGCCATAATCCTCATCTAACTTCAAACTAGTCCATTGTTTACCTCCCTTGATTGCCATGGATATAAGGGGAAAAAGTTGGGGTCTTTCTATAGAGTTAAATGTTTTTCCCTCTCGAGGCTTTGACTTAGAGAATCTTGAGTTAAAAGCGTGAATTTTTTGGAGCGGCCCACATTGTAAGAATCCTAGCCGTTCCAAATAAACATCCTCTCATTGAATGGGGTCTTTAAATTTTACCTAAATATGAATTTGTCTCACCATAAGATTGTGATATATAACAATATTTCATAAATATTCATAAGATTTTGTTAATTACGTCTTTAATCAAATACTTCATTTTGTGGTGGGACCAATTCCTATCAGAATAAAATTTTGACCGTGTATTTTGTGCGGCTTGAATTTCCAATAGGTGGGCCTCACTATGGAATTCCACTATTTCAACTAAATATCTCTCTATTTTAACACTCTCCTAAAAATTAAAAATAAAAACTCAAGATTTCTCCATGCTACCAAAAAAGGAAAAAAAAAAAAAGAACTAGGGGTTTCTCTAAGAGACTATTTGTTTGCATTTGAATACATAAAGCTCATGCCATTTCAAGTTAGAAATGAGCATCAAATAATTTTTTTTAAGAAAATAAAACCAAAAGAAGATGAAAAATGATATACCTCCCATCACTCTAGATATTCTTTTCGTTGTATTTCAAAGAAAGGTCATTTGATGTTCGTTTTTTAAATTCATATATGTTCTTCATTTTTAACCACTCATGGTATAAATTATATGTATTATAATGCAAATAAACAGTGCCTAAGTCAAAGCTTGAGAGGATCCGACCTCCTCATGTATATATATATATATATATATATAGATAAAATCGAATATAAGTGAACTCCCAATTATTTAATAAAAAAGAGTATTTTATATATAAACCCCTAAGATTTATAGAATTTATAAATAGCCCTACGGACAAAGTAATTAGTGATACATCATTGCCCTCTCATTTAATATATTTCATATGTTGCCAAAATTACTAGTCCTAATGGAATGGGCAACCACCACAACATTTGTGTTAAACTTTTTTTACAAAAAAACTAACACCTTTGTCCTTATGTTCATTAAACAAAAAATAAGTATTTCAATATATACAAAAATATCATTACTTTATCCCCAACCCCAAAGGTCCACCTCTCCATAATTTATTCAAGCACATGAAGTCTAATAATGTATTTTGAAACTTTTATCAGTTTTATAACCAATTATAAGCACAAGTGTTAGATTATCATTACGATCAATTTAGACTTAATTAAATGAGCCATATATTAATAAAAGATAAATTTATTTAGGACTACTTTCTCCCACTAAATATATTATAATAATTGTCAATATAACTAGGGCATGTTTGGATGTATGATGACTTGAAGTATGGTGAGGTGAAGCATCAAATAAAGAGATAATAAAATATAAAGAGTTATGATGGTGTTTTATTTTTATTTGTTTGGTATGAAATCTTTTTGACTTTTTATATAAAAAATATAAATTCTTTTTTATCTTTTAATAAAGAAAGGAGGTTGGTTTTATGAATTTATTAAAAAAATTCAGAAGAAATTTTAAAATTATATATTTTTGATATGATCCCTCGTCATATCTTGTTTAAATTTACTTTATTTTAACTAATTAGTTAATTATCAAATACACCCTAAAAGAAATAATAAATTATACATTTTGTAAAATCATGCATGGACATCAGTCTTATTTCACTCTTAACTATTCATGGTGGTAGTAACTAGTAAGTAGCCTAGTTTTTTTTCATTCTCCAATACAGTATTGGAGAATGTAAAAAGGCCAAAAAAAAATGAAAGAAAAAGCCTGCGTGCGTGCCTGTACTAGTCTGACAACCCATTAATGGATCCATACTTGTTAGCCCTGTACAAACTTCTCCACCTCCACATGCCAAATTCTAAAAACAGTCTACAGAGAACTCTCGGCAGGCAGTCAAACCATTCAATGGTGGGGCCCTTTTTATTAAGCTGATCCACCAATGGTGGCCCATGCTTTGATTTTATTTATTATTATTTCGGTTAATTGAGGGTTTCCAATCTTTTAAACTAGATTAACCATTCGGGCTTAGAAAAAAGCCGAATAAAACTCCTATGATCTCAATTAATAACACAAGTGAATTTATCCTTCAATTTTTGAAAAGGGGGAAACCGGAGGTTCATAGCAGGACCTCTTGGCTCGGGAGAGGGAACCATGGTCCTGACCCTGCTTTGATTAATAATGTGGATTGTGGACCCATTGATTGCATATTTCACCTTCCCAGAGAGCATCTGATTCCTAAACTTGCAACAGTAACAAAAACTGAGAGGGAAAATGAAGAGTCAGACAGCAGCGCTCGCACAAAACTGGACAGTTACAACGGCCGAGGACACTCCATTTTCTCCATAAAATCCCGCTTCATCTCAGCCATACCTTTATTCAAAGCACCACCAAAGACAGAGAGACAGAGAAGAGAGAGAGAGAGAGAAGAGCAAGGAGAAGGAGGAGCAAGGAGAAAAGGAGGAGGAGAATCTGTTTCTCACTCTCTTGAAGATCATTCATGGCGGGAAAGAAGAGAAAATCAGTTGCAGAAGAACCAGCAAGGCCAAAAGCAGCAGCAACAGCGGCAGCAGCAGTTGCTGTTCAATCGTCTCCAAGAAGGACTCGAAGCGCCACGGCAAGAGCAGCATCGGGGCAGGCAGAGCAGAAGCCGGAGCCCATCAAGAAGAAACCCAAGCCGTCCAAGGGGAAGAAGAGCGCTGCTCAAGATGAACCAGAGCCCGAAAAGGACGAAAAAGAAGCGGATCCTGTGGCTGTGGCGGAGGACAAAACCATCATCATCGAAGCATGGTAAAGCTCTTTCTTCTCTTTCAGTTCTTGTGTTTTTTTTTTTTTTTTTTGCTCTTGTTCTTTATGTCAGAGGGTGTGTTTTCTTTGATTTCTGTTATGGGTTTTGATCACTTCATACCCATTTTGATATCTGTGTCTTGTTTTGCTTCATTGTTTCCATTGATGGGTATGTTTTCTTTGATTTCAGTTATCAGTTTTAGGTTGGTTACTGCCCATTTCATCTCTCTCTCTACCCTCTTCTCTTTCTCAATCTTCTTGTTCTTCTCCTTTGCTTTTTTGATTTGAAGTGTCTGTTTTCTTGGGTTTCAGTTCTCTGTTTTAGGTTGCTTCCTACCCATTGGATATCTCTTTCTCCCTCTTCTTCGTCTTCTTGTTCTTTGCTCTCTCCATTGGAGGGTCGGTTTTCGTTGATTTCAGTTCTTTGTTTTAGGTTTTAGGTTGCTTCCTACCCATTTGATCTCTCTCTCTCTCTCTCTCTCTCTCTCTCTCTCTCTCTCTTTCCGTCTTGTTCTTGTTCTTGTTCTTGTTCTTGGAAAAGGAGGTGTTTGTGTGACCCACCATTTGGTTGTGAAGATTTCCGATCATCTATCTGACGGGTCACATGAACTGATTAGTGTGACCATGGTCTCACTGGTTTTCAGTGGAAATCATTTGTCAAGTAAAGCGATCTTATGTTCAAGGGAAAATGGAAACTAAAGGCTTTTCTATTATCAGAACAATTTCCATATTGAGATGTTTTTCTACTTCTTGTGTAAGATAGCAGAAAATGGTTATTACCTTTGGAAATGACAACCCTGGTAATGTTAACAAAGAACAACATGATGTCATCTCCTTCAGAACCATTTTCTGTGACAATTTATCTGCACAATGTTACCCTCAACATCATTTCACTACTGGGACTTACTTGTTTTCTGTATTTACCTTTTGTTGTACTCCAGCAAGCAGTGTAATTCGTTCAAGACAAGAGCATCGCAGGTGAAGGAGGGTTTGGAAAAGGGCGTCCCTGGTGTTACTGTGACAATCAACCCAGAGAAGGTATGCTTATTTTGGTTATCATTTTCAGTTATGGGGTATGCTTTAGTGACGTGGAGCTTTTCTTGCTTTCATTTTATCGTTGAAAGGTGTTCAAATGATGGTCTATTACCTTAGTATTGTTTTGTTAATGAATGTCGAGCTTTCAAGTAAAACCCCTTTTGGTAGTATTGCTAGTTAAATAAGCAGACTAATACATAAAAAAGTTAAAAGAATTGTTGTGCATTTATGCTGCACAAGAGTTCCGTTCTTTGCAGATTTCCATTTCCGTGATATTGAGGAATCTTGTGTTCCTACCCCTCGCATAAGAAATTGAAATCCTCTCTATTGAAGAAAATCAATTCATTTTTCCCTTTTTCACGAGGAAAATAAATCGCACCATATGATTGGAAAAGGGAGTGCATGGAAAACCAGACAATTTTCCTCCCTACCACATATTCCTCTAGTTGCACAAGTGCACCCTAAAGATTCTGTGGGGTTTCCCTTAGCTCAAAAAATACTGTGTATGGCGTTTTAAAACCAGATTGGAGGGCAAACCAGTGTAGGAATGGCCTTGGGGTGAGAAAAAGAAAAAAACAGAGAATGGTCGTTAAATTTTGAAGACAGTATAGAAGTGTCATAAATTGTATGGTAATGTGATGGCTCCCTTGATCTCTGTGTCCGTGTCTATATTTCTACCCTCAATATTTCTCTTTTATTTATATATCCTTTCTGCAATTACCTTTTCTATTTCAGCTCCGCTTTTGGTATCAGCTCTTGCTTAGTGCCTTCCTTTTATATTTATTTGGTTATCTTATTTTCATTGTCATGTTTCCAAATTCAGCTCATTTGTCTTCTTTTCTTGTTTTCATAATATGGTATTAATGAATAAATATTTTTTTAGGCTTAAATGATATTTAATGTGTGGGTCACCTATTACTTTAGGACATGAAAGCAAGATTGCTCTAGAAAGTGCTACTAAAATCAAATGCATGGATTACTGATTTGTATTGTTTGCCCAATAATGTATTGTTGAAGTTTTTGCTTTAATTTTAACAGTATTGGTTTATAAACATTTCGTTACATATGTTTTAGGAAAGAGGTTTGACGGTTTCAATCTTTATCTTAATTTCCACAATTGCAATTCCTAAAGATAATTGGTCAACATGATCTGAATTGGTATAAGGAAAGTCCTATGATATACTCTTTTATGCTTAAAAAACACATTTATGAATAATCAAGAACACCTTTTCATATTTAAATCGATTGCTGTAATTTGGACATGGATAAGCTACCATTTTGGATTTTGCATAGTTGAGTGATGATGCAGCAATGTTGGAAGTACGTTACATAATCCCTTTTGTGATTTGCTCGTAATATTGGAGCTACAAATCTTTATGGAAGTATTATTGTTTCTTGTATTACTACATCAGCACGCTTTAGCCTGACATTGGGTATGTAATTTTCAGCCCAGAAAAGGATGCTTTGAAGTACGCACTGGAAGTGGCAATACCTTTATCTCCCTTTTGGTAAACTTCTATCAATATTTTGCTTCATTGGTATAACTTTTTGCAAATTAGGTGATGCTATCTTGTGATTGAAAATAATTTCTTTACTTGCTTTCTCATCATACATTTGGGACATGAGTGACACGTTGCTTGAGCATTTGCATCATACTCTTTTCATTCCAATGTTAACATTGGTTTGGTTTCTGAATGTAGTGAACTAGACATTCTACTTCTACTAGTGCTCTAGTTGGGTGTCCTGTGGCGATCTCTATTCAATAAATGTAGTGCTTATTGAAATGAAGCATTCTTAATTCTTAAGCTGATAAGCTTAGGAAAAATAGGGAGAGAGACAAAAGTTGATATGTAGATTTTAATAGCTCAATTCCATTGTTTTTGACCCCTCAATTGTGTAGCCTCTTGATGATAAGATGAATGTACAGAAGTTGATATCTCTAGGATAGAATCCTATCCTTACTTGGTACTTGGTAGGATTATAACTAAAGGAGAATTCATCTAATCTTACCATAATTTCTACGATGTAATTAACAATATGGTGACATGGTAATTGCAATAGGTTCTACTAATGGATCATAATATCTTATGTCTCTTCCTCAGTATTATAGTTCTCTTGGGTAGCATTCCTACACTTCACTCAGTTGATGTGGAAGAATGCATAACATCAATTTGTCAATGAGACAGTTCTGATGAGATCTTGTCATAGATCTGGTGCTTTAGTCGGCTAATTGAATTTGTAAAGAGATGTGAGGGAGAGTGGTAATTCTTGCTTCAACGAATTGGCGAATACAATGACAGTCCACCTCAATTTGTGTTTGTGGAAAACCGTAATTGGGGCAATCTGAATTATGCTTGAATTGTCATGTGTGTGATGGAGTTGAGCTGGCAATGTTGACACCAAACTCAAGAAGTTGTCCTAACCAAGTGACTTCACTGTACATTTATAACACTGATTGATATTCAACTTCTTCCAAATATTTGGAAATGTGTTCTGCTTTTTTACATGGGGAGTGGAACAAATTAATCTGTGACCTTGTGTTCCTCTTAATAATTGAATAATATGGTGAGCTGCTGTAAGATGAGGTTGACGAAGATTTGAGACAAATTGACTAAAGTTGTATACAACATGATATACATATGGTCATGTTGTGGTCAAGATATAAGACTTCCTACTAATTTCCAGAATAAGGTTGAATTATGATGTAGGATTAATCACTAGGCTTTCCTTCATCTTTATTGTACTTGACATTCAGCTCTAATGGAGTATTTGCGATTCTTGAGTTAGAGAGGTTAGCCAAGGCCCTTAGGTTTTCCATATATTTGTGTTTGTGAATCCTATAACAAAAATATTTACGTTGGTAAATGGAAAGACATTCATTTTGCTGCTATAAACCTCTAGGCCTAAAAAAATAGGTAAGATTGGATTAGTCACTATGCTTCCTTCCTCTTTATTGTACTTGACATTCAACTCTGACGGATTATTTTCATTTCTTGAGTTAGAGACATTAGCCAAGGCAATTGTCTTTGATATATTTGTGTTGGTGAATCCATTTTAAAAATTATTTATGTTAGTGAATGGAAAAACCTGCACTATGGTGCTGAACCTCAAGGCTAAAACAATAGGCAAGAATCCTAAGATCCTTAATTTTAAATATCTGCATAAGGATAGGTCTTAAGACCCTTTATTCTTATGGAACCTTTGCTCCTAAACGTATCATTAAGATAAAACTTTGGGACGGGTGAAAGTAAAATGATCATCGGGACTATCCTGCTTTTATAATGGCCACCATTCTGCATTTTGTTAAACCATACATGAGGTGCTTGTTCAAGTTTGTAGATAGATTTTCAATCCATATACATACTTTGGTGGAAAGAAATAGTCTGCTAGCGGATTCATGTCAACGATTTCGTTAAAAATCTCCATCAATGATGTATTATTCTTCATGCCCATTTGAAAGAGTGGCCATTTGTCAGTTGCAGCCAGTGAGTACACTAGTCATCTTCGCTGTAGGAACAAAGCATCATTATAATTGATACTTGATCTGAACAGTGATTCAACCCTTGCTAAATTCTTTTTGTTAATCCCTTGTTTTACAACAGCTCATTGTAGGTGAAAATAAGTGGCTGAGATATATCATCTAAGTAGCGAATTCTGCTTTTCTTAATAAGACCAGAAATGCCCTCACAACGCTAGATGTCTGCAATTGAGTTTCTTGCATGTATGGCTCCGAAAATCAAATTCAGATCTTTATGTATGGACTGTAGTTTACAGGAAGAAAGATCAACCTTAAACACTACAGCGAGTGAGCCCAGAACGCTAAACGATCAACCTTGAATGCCATGTCGGTCCAGATTTCCAAAATTGAACTCATTGGGGTCTCACAATGGACAAAACTGTGAAATAATTCAAGTGACCTGAAATGGTTTGCTGCCCTGAATATATAGGGATCAAAGTGTGTGAGTGATGGCTGTTGGGAAGGCTCAAATGTATCTGAAATCCATTTTATTCCGCAAAGAGGCTGACTTACTGAGTTATGAGTGCACATTTCCAAAGTTCCAAACACATTTCATCTGTTTGTGGTTAGACCTGGGGGTCGGATTTCATCTGTTTGTGGTTAGACCTGGGGGTCGGAGTTGGATATTTGCTCAAGCTTGAGTCCCTTCCCCCCCCCCCTTTTAAGGTAACCCAAAATCGGAATCTGACACAAATGAAACCTCTTAACTACCTGAACTGAACTCATCCCAAATTGTAAGTTTCCTACCTGAGTGTTAGGCCAAGTCAGAATAGGGTCAAATTGCATACCCTTATTTTGGGTATGATTTTCCTTTTAGAAGGGTTATAAATTCAGGAAATATAGTTTGTGCTATAATATACAATATATACATACTTTTTACAGATGAGTTGGATTCCCTGCTTGAATTTAGGCACCCAAAGCTCAAATCAATCTGAGTCTGACCTAGATTTCATGTGAGTGTCAAATCGAGGCCCGAGCCTGATTCAGTGAAGAAGCCTGATAACCAAATCCTACTTTCAGGTTTAATCAAATTGATGTAGTGCGGAGGAGGAAGAGGGTGAAGATGATGGACTGATTGACAGGGAAAATATCCAAATGATTGTTACAGAAGACTTTTGAGATTGGGGGGGTGGGGGGTGGGTGGGATTTGAATGATTGTTACAGCTGTCTTACAGTCGGTTCCGTAACAAGGTCTGCACCGGAAGGAGAGGAGTATGATCACCTTTCTCTGGTTTCTATTGAGTTCTTTTCAAAAGCATTTCTTTGGAAATAGATTACCAAGACTTGTGAGCTTGAGCATTTAAAATTGTTATATAAAAAAGAACTCAGAGGCCTAGGCCGTACAGAAGAAATTTAGCTGGGGGCTTGGTCCTGGGTCTGATGGGCCGTAGGCTCGTGGGGAGTTGAATGTCCATGTCAAGCCCATGGTCCATTTTACCCAGGTCCAGACCCTCAGCTGTCTCTTCTTTACCGGCTGGTATGCCTAAAAATGGGGCCTCACCTAGGGCTTCGGTGAGGGCCATGACCGGTGAAATCCGGCGTGCCTTCAACTACATTTGAATAAGAGTAGTTGCAATTGGGCAAATTGGAGACAAGCTAGCAGTAGTCATTTGGTTGTTGACCGCTATCAAAATTTGTGTGACATTTTTCTAGAACATGAGTTAGAATTGTACATTTGTATGAAGCTAAATTTTGGGCAACAATGAAACAATATGAAGCTATATTTTGGGCAAATAAATGATCAGAAGACAAAAAAACATGTGGCTGAGATATTTATCCTCGTATGGATGTCTGGAGTAAGAAGGGATATAGTAAGGAGTTGCCATATTACTGACCACAGATGGCTCCAATAGGAAAGGAAATAATGTGATATAATGGTTAGTGCATGTGTATGTGCAGACCAAAAAGGGCCTTGCACAAAGGATAGAAATGTTGGCAGAGTGACAGGAGGTCAGCAAGGAAGAAAGTAGTCAAATGTTGTGGGTGATTGAAACATTAGCCTCGTGTACTCAAGTTCAGTAACTTGAATTGTGTATGCCTAGAGTTCTTGCGTTAGCTACCTAATGTATTTGCTGAGTTTGGATTGTGTAAGTCCACCTCGAGGTGAGTGCGTCAGCCAAGTTGGATTAAGTTGCCTCCAAGTCCCTAGAACCCTGAAAAGTTGAATAGTCTCTTCTATTGGACTGATTCTTATTAGAACTCTTGTTGCCTATGCATAACCCCTCCCTCACTTTTGTCCTAAATGGGGTTTTGAAAGCACACAACATCAGCAGCAGCAGCAGCAGCAGCAGCAGACCATCTCCTGCAGGTGAAGAGAAATGGAGGGTTGAGATTGTGGGTTGGGTCGAATTGATGATGGGAGGGTTATAGATGGTACCTTTTTCTTGGAGGCCATAACGATGATCTTTAGAGGGAAGGGGTTTTGTGGGGAGAGGTGAGGGTTTGAAGAAGAGGGGAATGGAGGCATGAGATTGATACTGCCATTAGAGAAGAAAAGAGGAGATGAAGTTGAGTGATTATTTTTCTTTTTATTTATTTTTATTAAAGCTCTTCTTTCTCTCAAGTGTTTTGAGGCTTTGAGCTGATGCCGATGAGGGGTGAGTGAGAGATTGAGCTTTTAATCCTTATCGAGAATGAAGAGACCGAGTCGACCTCATCCCGTCTCAGTGAGGACTGGAGTCCAAATTTACTTGGACTCCACTGGGTTTTTATACCACGTCTGCACCACAAAACATCGGTGTTCTATAAAATAGTGTACATCCTGTCATTATTTTTCCTTGTTAGTTTTTTAGTTTATTTTTTATTTTGCTACATGGAGATTTGAACTAATGCACTATACTCACACACCCATCTCCCTCAGCAGCTGCTGAGGGACCTTGTAAATTGTTTCTAAAACTCCTATTCAGCATGAATTGTTTACTTCTGTATTGATTTTCGGAAGGGCCTTAATATCAACAATATTTGCATTGCTTGGTTTGCAGAACATGCCCCGTCCCTTCAAGAAGATGAAGGATCTTGACATGGATGAAGTCATTGAAGATATTGTAAAGAAATTAAATGAATGAAGGGTGTCTTGACCTGGACCCTATGCTCATTTTGGCTGTATATTTTGCATTGTGGGATGATTCGGGGATCAATGGCGATACCCGCCTTGAGGATGTGATGGCATATGATTTGGAACATGCCTCTGGAATGTCTCTGTTTTGATCGGGGCTGTAATCATCATCATTACTCGATTAACACTTTGCTTCAAGTTGTGATTAGTGATTACTGATCCTCCTGAGAACAATTTGGTCATTTTCTCAAATTGGAATTTGTCATTAATCTTGTTTTCTAATGCTCATGAGAATGATCTGGTTCCTTCTGAGAAAAACTTGGTCATTTGCTCGAACTGGATTTTTTCATTAATCTTGTTCTCTAATGCTCATGAGAATGATTTGGTTTTCTGCTTGAATTGGGTGTCAATCTTGTTTTAATTGATTGTTTTTACTGATCTTAGTTATATTTATGGTCATCGATTTATTTTTCTTTTGTATGAATGGCTTATCTAATATTCAACATCTATGTTTAATATTTTAATTTTCTCAATTGTTTTTGCTGCTACAACGCATTTTTGCAAGTTTCTTTTTCTTTCCCTCTTTTAATTTTCCACCTTTGGTTTTTGTTAGTGAGATTGTATTTTGCTGTTGGGGTGGTCATGGGCTAGACCAGCCTAACTCAGACCCAAGCTGGGACCAGCCTGCTTCCTGTCGGGTTTTAGTGCTTGCTTGAGGCCCTGGTATAGCATTTGGGCCCATTCAATATTTGGGTTGGGCTTGGAATAAGTGATAGGAAGCCCAGCTGGGCATGGCCAGCCCTGACGAGATATAGTTTGTTTAGTGCTTTCAATTTTGGTTTGAACCCAAATTTCTCTATCTGTGATTTTTTTCTCTCTTTAAAGGTAGCTTGTACTAGACATGAGTAAGACACGGTTATTTGTGTAGTTGTGTATGAATTTAAGATCGTTTTATTTGAATTTTAGAAGTCTATTTTTATCTTTTATTGGTAGGGTTATCAAGGCTTTAATTGGGCTTGGGCTTGGGCTTGATTGACTGAATACATGTGCTTTGATGCAGTCTGGGTATGCCTCAGCCCAGCTCGACCAGGGAGATGAGCACTCCACTTTACAGATGTAGTTGCCAATCAATGGTTTTTCTGGTATATGATTTTCATATTTCATGGAGAAACTTACAAGAACATGCACCTTATTTATTTATTTTGGAGATGCACATTTTTTTACAGTAACAAAAAAACCTACCTCAAATATTATATATCCCGTGACTGCTAGCCAAAGGTCAAAAGGTATTCTGATAACTGTTTGACCATTATTAACTTTTGACCATTATTAACTTTTGACCATTATTAAAGAAGTTTACATTAGAACTACTAGTTTTTACCTTTGATCTAATTGTAACTATTGCTTGATCTGAACAGTGATTCAACCCTTGCTATGAAGGTTTTTCGTTTGTTAATCCCTGATTTTAAGGGGTTTACCCTTTGTTTTACAACAGCTCATTGTCAGTTAAAATAAGCGGGCTGAGATGGATCATCTGAGTCATGAATTATGATGCATTTCTTACGACGGGAAATGCCCTCACATTCTGCTATTTGTGTTGCTTGCATGTTCGGCTCCGAAAAATCAAATTCAGATCTTTATTTATGTATATAGACTGTAGTTTACAGGAAGAAGAAATATCAGCCTTAGCACAACAGCGAGTTAACACGACAGTCCAGAACTCCAAAATTGAAATCATTGGGGATTCACAATGGACGGAACTGTGAAATAATTCAAGTGACCTGAAATGGTTTGCTGATCGGGGTGCAGTGGCCTTGAGGAGGAATTGGAAAACACCCTGCTAGGGTGTGTGGGAGCGCCACAGCAACTCCCTATTATTCCCCCTGAAATGGTTTGCTGCTATGATAATATAGGGATCTAAAGGTGTGAGTGATGGCTGTTGGGAAGGCTCAAACGTATCTCATATCCATTTTACTCTGGAAAAGAGGCTGGCTTACAGAGTTATGAAGGAACATTACCAAGTTCATCCTGTTTTTGGTTAGAACTCGGGGTTGGGAGTTGGATGTTTGCCCAAGCTTGACCTCTATTTTTTTTTATTTTTTTTTCAACGTAACTCAAAATTGGAATCTGACACTGATGAAACCTCTACATACGCGAACTGAACCCCTCCCAACTTATAAAAGTACAATTTAGGCTGAGTTGGGCTAGTTGGGTACCCTTATTTTGGTTATGATTTGGTCTTAAAAGAGATAAAACATTCAGGAAATATAGTTTGTTTTATGTTTATAAACAATATAAAACAAATTTTGACAGATAAGTCGGACAACCTGGTTGAATTTAGGCACCCAAAGCTCAAACCTGAACCCAACATAGATTCCATATGAGTTTCAAATCCTGGCCCGAGCCTGATTCAGTGAAAAGGCCCGATACCTAATCCTACTCTCAGTTGGTTGAGCCACGCAGGTTCGGCTTTGGCCAGACCCATGTTATATAACCGTTGTGTTCTTTCCTTCCTTTTACAGTAGTTGCCATTTTCTTCGAGGGTGCTGTACTGCTGTTCAGAATGGGGGGATTTTTGCTGCCATCTTTTATATATAACGGGAAAAATTGGGAGTAACAAAATGTCTTCTAGGATATCCGTCCCAAAAGAAAAGAGCTCTCATGCATGACTGACTAGTTATGAAAATGGGGTTTGGAATTGTTTTTCCATGGCGCGTCACAAAAGTGTGCCCTAAACATAAATAGAGAGAATCTGTCGTTTGACCTACCTCATGGGTATGCAACGATTGAAAGGGTATCAGAATCCTTTGCATCACTGGTCAAGGGGTTTATTTTTAGATGATAGAAAATCTGAGGGGTGTTTTTATTATTATGTAAGTTGGAGATATATTTGGAAAATGTCAGAAAAAAGGGGCGTACATTGAAAACTCTTGTCTGTTTGTATCTTGTAAACCGTTACTGCCTTTGATCCTTGGTTTGATAGATGTCAAAGATTTCACTCCACTGTGAAAAATATTGGTCCTTTGATTGGGTGAATTCTGAAAATATGTACAAGTTTAATTCGAGTAATTTGACCTTACTATAAGTTTGAATTTAGGCCTTTGAAAGTTGGTGCTACGTGTACAAGTTTAATTTGAGTGACATGAGCTAATGGTAAGGATAACATTATCTTATGACTTTCCTTAGTCGGGTCAAAGACACCCCCTCCTGGAGAAAATAGAAGACAGAAAAGACAGAGACGAAGTCTAAGCCTAGTATGTTTGTCTTGTCTTGTGAATGTCTTAACTGTCAAAAGTTGGTCAATCCACATACCTCACCTGAATCTGGCGGGAGAACGTCTCCTCCACTCATCCTTCAAATTCAGTTACTTTACCCCAAGAAAATTTAAAAAAATCAGTTACTTCCCATTCTCCTCTTATTTATATCTCTTAATTTGCTTTAGCTCTCTCAGTGCAAAATATTCTTCTCTTCCCTTGATCTTTCCCTCCCAAACAAGACCGACCATGACCTTCAACATATCATAACATAACACAACACAACATAATATAACATGCATTCCTTCATGTCTTCCTTTCTTGTTCTCTTTTCCTTCCTCCTCTTCTCTTCGGCCACAGCCTTCAACATCACAAGGATCCTCAACCAATACCCTGAATTCTCCACATTCAACAGCCTCCTCACCCAGACGCGTCTTGCCACCGCATCAATAACCGTCGGACGATCACTGTCTTAGCGGTCGATGATGGTGCCATATCTGCTGTATCAGGCAAACCAGAAGACATCGCCAAACGGATTCTAAGCGTTCACGTCGTGCTCGACTACTATGATATGGAGAAGTTCAAGAAGATGTCAATGAGTAAGAAGAGGTCGACCCTCCTCACAACTCTCTTCCAGTCCTCGGGTTTAGCCAGAAACCAACAGGGGTTCATCAACATCACTATTCCTAAGTTGAATGATGATGGTGATTTCGACGGTGAGATCATGCTGGGGTCTGCATCTCCTGGATCAGGTCTCTATTCCACTCTGCTTAAACCAGTGGTTGCAAGGCCATATAACATCTCTGTCTTCCAAGTCAGCAGTGTTATTATCCCTCCTGGCATTGAGGATGAGGTGATGCCACCGCCACCCAAGAAAGCACCAAGTCACTCCCCAAAGAGAGCCCCCTCACCAGCACCAGAATCCGACGCACCTGCACCGTCAGATGAGTCTGATTCCCCGGTGTCATCACCTCCTGAGCCAGAGGGGCCCATTGCAGATGGGCCAGGTGCTGATGGGCCGGCCGCCGATGGGCCGTCTGAACCTGATATCCATTCTAGTTCTTGGACAGTAAGAGTTACATGGCTTGGGGTTGTGATGGGTGTGTTGTGCGTGCTTGCTCTCTAATTTGGTCCAGTTAAGGCTTTAAATCAAACGACAAAAAGCTTTGCCTTGTTGAAGTCCAAGGACATGAGCATCTTCTTCTGCATTTGATGTCTTGGATAACCTTTGATTATTACCCTGATGTTTATGTATAAGGATAATAAGGAAGAAGTGCTTCTTGTTGTTGTTGCTTTTTTCTTGTTTGAATCATGCATGTCAATTCATATTCAAATAAAAGAGGAGCATTTGGTTCAATTAGTGCTTTCTTTTAAACTATAGTTAATTAGGAAGAGTTTAATTATCTTATGTTAATTAATTGTTTGTTAGAAAAGATGGGTTATCATTATCATTGATCTGAGGAATTATACTGTATACATATATGAGGAGAATGTTCTCATACGAGTGAAATGCATGTGCAGCCCAGCTCTATGGGGTCCACCTGAGCCCACCTTATGATTATCATCTTTTGATGGTTCTTATAGTCTCTCTTGTAAGTTGCATCCCGTCCTTCGGAGTAAGTTTCTGTGGCCTATTATATCAAATCTGTTCTGATTTTCCAATGCCATTAAGAGAGGATTTTGAAAAAAATAGACCCAAATCCAAGTCCCAGAAAACCTAGCTCCAATTGCATTTTTCATATGTTCAGGACATTTAAGCTTGCACCCAGCCGGCCTAAGTTGCATCCTTATTAGTCACCAGGAAAAACTTTAGCAGTGAACCAATACTTTTGAACCTTTCTGTAAGGCCTACCTTTATGTGCATCAATCACAAGTTCAGAGCTGGATTGATTACACTCGGGATGTAATATTAGGACCATATAATAGAACAAGATGTTATGATGATTATGAGACCATATTCTATTTAAAAGCCCCAAAATCTAATAGTTTTATAAATACTTCTTTATCTTAAACTTTGAGGCCTTTATGGAAAAAAAGAATACGACTTTTATTGGAAAAAAAGAGAGGCAGAGATGGCCACATTCATAGTATAAAAACTTCTAAGATTGGCCTAGAAAAGACACAAGCTAGCTAAAGCTTGTCTTTTTTTTTTTTTTGGCTAAAGTTAGTAGCGTGATTATCCCTCCTGAGTCCTGGCATTGAAAATGAGGTGGTGTCACGTACCCTCACCTAGACGGCCCCCAAAGGTGCCCCCTCACTAGCACCAGAATCCGACCCACCCGCACAATCGGGTGAGTTTGAGTTTGACCCCCCCACTGTCTTCACCTCCTGAGCCGGAGGGGCCCATATGTAGACGGGCCGATTGCCGATGGACCAATCGCTGATGTGCCGTCCTTCCATTCGAGTACTTGGATCATAAGAGTTAAATGGGATACATGGTTTGGGGTTGTGATGGGGTTGTTGTGCATGCTTGGCGCTTGCTCTCTAATTTGTTGCAGTTTATGATGAAATCATGAAAGAAGAGTCACCCAAGGCTTTGAAACCTTTGCCTTGTTGAAGCCCGAGGACATGAGCATCTTCTTCTGTATTTTAATTTCTGGATGTTCGCGGAGTGGGACCACCGAAACACTAAATTTTAAAATAATTGTATGTTTGGAACACCTTTGGAGCGCCTATACAACATAATGCCAGTGAGTTTATAAACAATTAACTAATGAGCACGTATATATCTTATCCATATGCTCAAGTATAAAAAAATAGAGAAAAGTTTAATTTGACATTTGATCACATTAAATAGACAATAATTAATAAGTCATAAGGAGTTTTTTCATTCAAAAGATAAATGTCAAGCTTACAGAAAAAGTAGAATTTATAAAAAATCAAAGATTCCGTACGGTTCGCCTCCATATTCGGTCAAATCGCGCTCCGAGGATGGATCCGCTTCGAAAAGGTCGATCCGCATTTTCAGAGTGGGATAGAGAAGGCTGCGAGGTGGTTACGGGCAAAGTTTCTCTTATATTTATCATTTTGTTGGAAAAGATAATCATTACTATTGTACATCTATAAAAAAATAATTAAAAAGAAATCCATATATAGTGCTTCAACAATATGCAACTAAATAACTAGGAATTGGCATGTGATTCTTCTAGCTTAAACTACTTGTATATTAATTAATTATGTATTTATATAAGTTTGAAGTTTATTTAAGTATATTTAATTAAATGTTCACTTGAGTTTACTTGTATGAGAAAATGATTGTTCGATTACCAAAATGTCCTGTGATTTACAATCATCAAATCTTAAGATAGGCCCCCTAAATAACGTAATCATTGTAAGATAACACAAATAGTATAATGAAGTGTCTCTTAGAAAATGGTAAATCCACATGATGCTTATTATATCAACTAATCTAGCCACCTATGAGATCCATTGGTGACGTGTAATTAATAGGTTATGTAAAAGGGTGGATGGGTTGGACGTGATCAGTCTCATGTAAATGTAGCCAAATTATGAGCTTGGTAAGCAGGTAACTTACGAACTACAAAAATATCCTTTTGAGGCTTTGAGTGACAATTAAATCAAATCTTGAAGTGGGTACACCTAAATAACATTATCATTGTGGGATCGTATAATGATAGATGGCTCTCTTAAAAAATAGTGGACCCACATGAGACTAATTGATAGAGCTAATCTATTTACTTACAAGACTCATTGGTGGAATAACGGGTCCAATGTATACGGCAACAAAGGATGGATTGGATAAGTTGGTTTCTTAAGGTGGATCCCATTAATTTACATAAAAGGCTCAAGATGTGCAAGATTTTCATTTAGTGGGTCATTCTAGACATTTAAGTAGAGATTGCAAATAATAACTCTTACCATTGAAGTGGCTTAATGAGAAGCTACTTGACCTTTTTATTCCAACAAGTTCACTTTAATGAATAAAAAATTATTGTATTTTGGTAAAGCATAAGGATAAGTACTGTTTGTTTAATTGTGATTGGACTCTAACTTGTAGATGCATTATAAACTTGTGGATGAAGTTGAAACAAATTCATCCGGCCACTTGTCACTAAATCCAAAAATTTGTAAGAGTTTGTTACGTAAGATTACCAATTGTGGGGCCCACTACTACAATTAGAGAGAGAGATTAACTACCTTATGACACTTGTATATATATGAATGCATGAAGGCAATGATAACATACCCCTCTGCTTACAACTACAACGAAAAAACTAGATACGTAAGTTTTTTATTCCCTAGCACAAAAACAGATGAAAAGAATAGCACATATAGGAACATGCCAGTTTTTTTTTTTTTACTTATACTAATATATACAAGTATAAATCGATTTATATAAATAAAATTTAAATATAAAATGATCAAATCCATTCAGATGGGTGTCAAATTTGAAATATGAGACTATCATGAGGGCCCTTGTTTTATGGTCCACTTGAATGGATCATAAGCCTGGCCCCATTCAGTGTTTTGGCATGCAATGCTTATTTTAACATGAACACCGGTGCTCAGTGGAGGAAATTCTATTCATTTGAGTTATTTGAAACATTATGGTGAGCCTATTTTACTTTTTTTGGTAAGATGAGTATAAATTTTTATGGGCCGACCATTTTTTGCCCTGTTAAGAAAATTTTGGCTCTACTACTGTGCCCATCTCAAAAAATCTAGACGCATGGCAATCAACTTTGTCACCCGAGAGAATCCTTTTTCATTTAAAATTATTCCAAAATTGTTTAAAAACATATTCAATGCTTATAAAATTATTAATATAATGATTCACCTGAACTCATTATAATCATCATAAATTAAAAAATTCATCTGTTCAAAACTAGGAAAATAGTTAGTAAACAACAAGAAGAAGAAACCACCCATCCTTATAGCATCTTTTTCATGTATATCAATCGAGTCTTTCATGAAATTTGAACGGCTTTGGTCCGAAAAATAAGGTGATTGGATGGAGTCACGAGTCAACTCAGTGAGCTGAGTTTTCCACACCCGCTCACGTCTCTGTCCTCCACGGCACGTCGGCACGTCTGATAGCATTTGTATTGATCACGGAAGCCCAGAAAATCGAGGACACAAAATGCTAATCAATTCTGTTCATCCTTATCCAATATGGTTTCTCCACGTATCTTCCTTCTTTGGGTTTCCTCTATTTAGTTTGCATAGATATTCATATAGATATGAGTACTTGCTACTTTACCGGTTTACCCAAACAAGTCTTCCACTTGCTTTATCTACTCTCTCTCTCTCTCTCTCTCTCTCTCTCTCTCTCTCTCTCAATCGACTGCACCCAATTTTTCTACTTGCTCTTACGGATAGGTAAATGCAGCTTTAATTTTTTTTTTTTTTTATTCTTCTCTATCCTCTCTGCATGGTTTTTAATTTGGGCCGCTGTAATTTTCGATTTTTACTTTATTTACTTCTCTGTATGTTTTCTAATGTGGTTATCTGTTCTTCTCACCCTTTTGATATCTCTACTTACATTTTTTTTTTTTTTTTCTTTTTTTTTTTTTTGGGGGGGGGGGGGGGGGGGGGGGGGGGGGGTTTATTTCATTAATGTTGATGCTTTAGGATGGAATTTGTTTGTGGTTTTCTGGGGATTGTGAGTTTGAATTTGATTTGCACTTTTATATATCATCTGAGTAAGAGAAGTAGGGAGGATATCTATAAGTGGTGATTTCATGGGTAGGGAAGTGGGAGTTTTTTTATTTTTTTTTTCTCTGGTTTCTGATGGTGGCCTTTTGGTGTTCTTTTCTTGGTTTTCTCAAAAGGTTGGTTTTTTAAATGTTTTTTTGAGTTAAACCTGTATTGGTTTATCATCTTATATAATTAACTGATGAAAATATATGAAAAGATGGGCATATTTGGAGGCTCGGACTTTTGTTTTTGTTTTGATTTTTTTAGTTAGTCACAAAAGTTCTGTTTAGTATTGTGACAATTTTTTTGGTGAGGGTATCTCAAAATGAGGTATTTTTTTGCTTTAACAATGGCATTGCCTAAAGATTTCATAACATGTTTTGTGACACCCTTTGGGTTATATATATATATATATATATATTCTCTGATTGGATGGCAGAGGTTTTTTTGCACAATGAAGGCTATTTTACTGCTGCTGCTTTATTCGGGTTTGGTGTCCTTCACTGCTGTAGTTTGACATTATCTGTTGTCTTTGGTTATCAATTTCTTTTTTCCTTTTGAGTTATTTGTTGTGGTTATTATTTCAATGCAGATTGCTTCTAGTTCACCAACATGCCCTGCTAATCTGGCTGAAAATTGCAATGGTGGTTCTGATGGATGGGAAGGGGAGTTCTTTCCTGAAATTCCCAAAATCAAATATGAGGTAAGAAGTTAATGTTCGATGTGTTTGAAGTTTGAAGAGCTTATGGATTATTTGTTTGAAAAGCTTTCTTTGTAAATTGGGTCTCTCCTACAAGGCCATTTTGGAAAAATCAATGTCCAGGTAGTGCACTTTCCCACAAAGAGCATCTTGAAGTGTCTATAAACCACCTGGAAAAACACCATTTATTATTGAATTTGATGTAATCCACCAAATTCAAGGGGCATTGAAATTCATATTGTCACTGTTGGTGATTTGGAGGGTGAAGCTTCCATTGTAGCTCAAATTTGTGAACACCCAAATACTATCTTCATCTTAGATGTCCCCAAATGGAAATTACCTTGTCGTGTTCTTTTTATAATTTGTTTAATGCTTTACCCCATTTTGTTCCGGATATTTGGTACCATCATGGCAAATCTGCCTTTTGTCTTCGTCAGCTTGGTTCCAATCAAAATTTTTAGTGGCAAAAGTTCAGTTTATCTGTTCCACTCAAAACCATAGAACATCCAAATGTTCCTTAATCATGTCACATTGTTGATGTTCATCTTAGATTCTCCTTTGTTATTTTGAATTTTTTGATATGATTAGTTTTTTTTTTTTTCTTTTTTCTTTTTTTGTCATAGGGTCCTTCGAGCAAGAATCCACTTTCGTTTAAATGGTATAATGCCAATGAAGTGATTCTTGGAAAGAAAATGAAGGTCAGATTCTGTATTATGTGTGGTAGAACTTTGATGATTTTGGTTATTTTTCAAATTCCACTACTTTGTTTTTTATTACTAGCGAGATCATGATGTGGTTGCAGGACTGGATGAGATTCAGCATTGCATTTTGGCATACATTTCGTGGAACTGGAGCCGCCCTTTTGGTGCACCAACCAAGTTCTGGCCTTGGGAGGATGGCACTAATTCATTGGCCATGGCTAAAAGAAGAAGTAGGATGAAATTTCTCCTTTTTTTTTTCCTGATTGTGTTGCAGGGCAATACTGATAATGTTTTCCTTTTTCTGGATTCTGCTGATACAGTGAGAGCCAACTTTGAGTTTTTGAAAAAGCTGGGAGTTGATAGGTGGTGCTTTCATGATAGGGACATTGCTCCTGATGGGAAAACACTGGCTGTGAGTTATATAGTTCTCAAAGTTATTTTGTTTTCTTTATCATTTATGTTTATCTATTATATGCAATGCTGGAAATAAACATGTGCCCAATTAAGGCATAAAGGTGTGCCAGCAAGGTCCAAACATTCAGTTATTATTGGGGCTGATATATCCTTTCTGATCTGTTTCTAGCTTTCTGTGCTATCTTTAGTGCACAGTGATGCAGAAAAGCACCTATTCAATTGTCATCAGTTCCTTTGGATTCTCTTACATATTACTTTCTATATGTATTGAATTTATTTAATGTTTGTTTTGAAAAGGGTTGCAGTTTGTGGCAAACACAAAAACCTCAATTTGTGAATCTTTAAGCAAGATTAGCCTGCAAACAAATTTAATTGGTGTTACAAGTAAATTGAATTAACTTGTGAACTTATCATGTCTTAGAATAGGAATTTGGAATATTAAGAGATTGCTCACAAGTTGAATTTAGCAAATCATTACCACACATTGGTCTCAATTTAATGAATTTCATTCATGGACTCAACAGATTTCACCACTAAGTTAGTTGGAATTCATGATAGTAATTAGATTTCTCACAAATTGACTAAGCCAACCAATTTCCCGTATTGGCATATGAATTGTAATAGTACACTAGACTGATGAATTGCAGGCACTGATAACATTCTGTGTTTCTCAGCACCAAGCAAACACAAACTGATTCAGATGGAAAACCTGACACTTGTTTTGCCAATATATCATTTATGTGTTTTGAGTCACATTTGATCTTGGCTGATCTTGCATAAGAAGTTGTTGATGCATATAATGTTTCCAATTCTGGGTTTTTTCTTCTATTAACCTACTTAGTGAATAATACCACTATCTTCCAGGAATCAAACGCCAACTTGGATGAAGTGGTTGCCCTTGCAAAAGAGCTTCAGGTAATGATATTTTACTTCGAAACCTGCTTAGGTCAAAATCCACTAATTTCTATCGTAAACGACACAACAAATATGGTGTCACTCAGTTTCATGCACTTACAAGGATAACCTTATGTTGGCTTTTATTTTCTATTTATCCAACGGTCCTTTTAATTTATTCACAGGGATCTAAAATCCGACCTTTGTGGGGAACAGCTCAATTATTCTTGCATCCTCGTTACATGCATGGAGCTGCTACTAGGTATCTGATTTGCATGTCCCAACAATTCTGTATATTTTTCTTAACTATTAAAGCATACATGACTCAGAGTAATGCTTGGATTTGCAGCTCTGAAGTTGGTGTATATGCATATGCGGCAGCTCAAGTTAAGAAAGCAATGGAGGTGGGTGTTAATGGTAGAGCACAAGGAACTGGATGTCCTGAGCCTCAAAATACTGTTTTCTAGATTCTTATTATTTGAATGTTAAAGCTTTATATATACAGAGAGAGAAATTCTCAATAACTCCCCTATATATATGGGAAATATTCAAGTGCATCTATCCCTCACCATAGGGTGAGGGACACTCTCCTTTTTGAGAAGTTTCAAGTACAAAATCGACTTTTCAAGTACATAGGAATACTCCCCATGTACTTGAAACTTCCCAAAAAGGTGAGTGTCCCTCACCCTATGGTGAGGGATAGATGCATAGGAATACTCCCCTATATATATAGACCCCGTATATATATATATATATATGAGAAATATTCATGTGCATCCATCCCTCACATATAACATATATATATATATATATACATATATATATATACATACATAAAAGTTAGGCTACAAAACTAAAAAAACATCCCTCTTTTAGCCAATGAAAGTGTGACACGTGTCATCAATGATACACATATCCGATTCTCTCTCCTAAACATTCTCCTACAAAGGTGGATCTTTTATAGATTCTCTTAAGATGCTAACAATCAGTGGGTATTAGATAGGGGCGGAAACTCCCCTTTTGAGATATGGGAGTTTTTTTTTGAGAATTTCTATATATATTTATATATATATGGGGGATGCTCCTGTGAGAGTTACTCTCACGGTATTATAATAGTAAGGGGTGGGCCCCTCACATTTAGGCTGTTGGCATTGGATATGGATGCGAGGGCCCCCAGGCCCCCCACCCGTACTCTCATAATACCGTGAGGGTTAACTCTCACAGGAGCATCTCAGAGAGAGAGAGAGAGAGAGAGAGAGAGAGAGGGAGAGAGAGAGAGAGAGAGAGAGAGAGAGAGAGAGAGAGTCTTTTGTTAACCATCAATCTATTGAGACTCACCACAGAATGAAGCCAACACAAAATCTACCAGATTGGAGTAGCCTAACTGCCCAAGAACTAATCTTATGATCAGTGGCCTACAAATAGACATCTAAACAATAATGTTCTGACTGGAAGTTTGTAATCTATAAATCATAATCTATAAATTCATTCATTGACCCTTCTGTGGACCATTGTTTTATTATTGGTGTCTGGTCAAGCCACTGTTCCTCCCATAATCAACCTCAACGCTCAGATTTGTTTTCATGATACTAATTATTATTCTCTATTTTACAGGTGACACATTATCTTGGAGGAGAAAATTTCGTCTTTTGGGGGGGTCGTGAAGGTTATCAGACTCTCTTGAACACTGACATGAAAAGAGAGCTCGATCACTTGGTATAAAATAACATATGGAAACACACACAGACTTCTTGATGTAGTTTTTGTGATCTTGGTCTTCTTCTTTTGTATTTTAAGTTGGTTAATATCGGCATTTCATTTTGGGTTTTTTATTTTTATTTTTATTTTTTATTTATTTCTCATTTGATCTTGGCAACTTTTTTATTGCAGGCGACATTTCTTCAAGCAGCTGTTGATTGGAAGAAAAAAGTTGGATTCAATGGTACTTTATTAATATTTTGATGACTTATAGTTGGAGCAGAAATTTATTTTTCCTTATATTCTTAATTCTTGGGGTAAATGACATGTTTGGAGTGCTTATACCTTTACCTGGGCTAGCAATGTTCTGACCAGCTCATGAAGCTTCCGAACTGCCCCACTCATACCCGGCCTAGGCAGTACTATTATGCCACTGTTGTTGGTCCTAGGCTTGACTTTATGCCTGTAGAAAAGGCAGCCATTGCCAATGCTAAATTTGATAACAGTCTATTGGGGCCTGGCCATTTCCAGCTGCCATGATGTTGTGGTCTACTTTGAAGCCCAATAAAGAGTAGAGGAGTCTATTTGGATCACATGCACAGGACAAAAAGACACAGTCCTGTAAAAAATGCACTTGTATCTTTTCAAAATGTGAACCGGCTAATGTATGAGGCATGTTTTTCCATACAGTTATATGTTCCAATGGTAAAGTTGTGCAACCTTGTGGCTACTGCTTTGGTTTTCTGATTTCTGCTTGTACCCATGTGCATGAATGTGGGTTGTGGAGAATGTTAACCCTTTAGTTGGACAATAATACATGTGTACAAGAGAAAATTATATATTGTTCACCATTTAATTGGAAGGGTGCCCTTTGTACTGACTAAAACCATCTGGGAAAACTATACATATTTATTAAAGCTTTGAGTTTAAACATATGGGCCATGTATGCCATCATCTATAAACATTTCATCTATTTTGAATTATGCTGCAGATTTGAAAAACTTAATATGATGACTAAAAATCCAGAGAAATGTTGCCCTATGGTCAAAATAAACATAATGCTGAAAGAAAAAAAATAACCTAATTCAATTTATAAAGTACTTTTTTTGTTCTTTCTTTTTAAAAAAACCGATGAAGGTTTTGATTAGCAAGTATCAATTATAGTTCAAGTTTCTCTTGGCCTATATCTCATCCTTCCGAAACCAGGATGATTTTCCAACGACGTAGAACCATCTCTGCAAAAGACATGCACATTATTTGTGTTATGATAATAGGATTAATTATTACAAGTCACACAACCATATTTTGGAAATACTGAAACAATGGAATTACAGGGTTGAACACTGGAACTACAATAATTGGACATCTATCAAAAATTCCTGATCTTTGATCTTTGACCTACAAATTGTCATCCAGAAGAAAGTGGATGTATGATAGATTCTAAGGTTGAATGGATAGGATCTTACTCCTTGGTTGTGTTCTGCGCTTTCTCTATCTATGGTGTGGACCTCATGAGCACAATGGGTTTATGCTTCAAACCATGGGCCCCAATGCCCCATATGCAAAGACCCAAAGCTCAAATATCATACATGATGCCTTGGGCCATGTTGTCTCAATTATTTTCCTTTTTTTTTTTCAATTCCCAGTTCAGTTAGTAGAATCAGATGGTTGGGATCCTTAGTTGTCAGTTTCATTGCATTCTTGCAGGATTTGGCTCTCGTCTTCTGTTTCAGAGTACATACAGGAATAGAACAACCCCCTAAAAATTTCAGCCAGAATTTTGGCCTCTTCCGGCTAGAGCATAGCCCATGCCCTATTGCCCTGTTTCCCTATTTTCGGTCATTAACTTTTTTTTTATTTTTATTAATTTTTTCACATTTTCCCCTCCCCTTTAAAGCTGAAACAATGGGTATAAGAGTCATTTAACCCTCTCTTTGGAATGGGAGGGATTAAAAGAGATGATGCATATACAAATACTCTTCAATCATTTATTTAACTTACTTGTATGATGTTAATTAATGAATTTCTTTAATTTATGACTTTGATACATAGGTACTTTACTATTAAAAAAAGGTGGATATTTGTAGTTTACGTTATGTTAAATGATAGATTTATGCTTTCTTAGTGTTGTTTCAGCTTTCTACTATTTTATGCTTTATTCATATTTTTAAGTTTTTTCTTTTCCCATCGTATCATTTTCATAAGGGAATGCCACAATGCCTGGAATGGTCCATCTTGTTGCCCAAAAAAGAAAAAGAAAAAGAAAAGCATCTGAAACAGAGTTGACAAAATGTGGCGAGCACAATTGTGCATGCATGTCATGCACAGTTGCCAATGTCATTTTGGACAACATTTTGGTTCAACTCTTGGTTGAACATTTCTGCTAGTTTGGTGTTTAAGTGCTTTATTTCAAAGTTTTGTTCCAGTAAAATTTGTAAGATATTAAAAATATGTAAGTAAAAAATATGAAAAATGGCAAAGCCTGAAGTTAATATCTATACTATTTGGTTCATTCTTCTAAATCAACAATGCAATATGTTAATTCTACATGCCAAACATATAATTTATAAGCCATGTGTGTTTGTGAGCAAAGTTATAGCTTGCATTCTCAGCCCTCATCTTCCATTTTCAATATCAAACCCTAAAATAAAATAATAAAAAAGACTTTCACATAATCACCAGTTCACCACACTACAGAGTGTGTCAAACTTGTACCTAAATCACTATATAAGGGTTTTTTGTGTTAAAAGAAAAAAAAAAAAAAACTCGTATTACCTTCTTGTCTGACCAAAATCTGGCCATCTTGGCATTAAATCTGGATCGGAACTGCTGAAGTGGTCCAGAATCTGGATGGAAATCTTCTAGCGGGCTGTTACGTTTGGTCGCCTGTTCAAACCGAACAGTTTTGGCTTGTTTTGTCAAACTGAACTGAAATTGACAGGTATTTTTTCATGCGTATGGTCTATGAATCACCACAAGGTTTTATAATTCATATCGTACTGACTATATATATAAAATCTTCTCTACAGAGAAATGCTTGCAAATAATATCACTGCAGCAGGCTTATTTTGTGACCGCATAGCCAGTTTATATGGTTAAAATTTTGTGTGTTTTAACTTGTAGTGACTCATGAAAATGGACTAATCAAGCCTTAATCTTAGGCCTGATGGTTATATGGGCTGGGCTCTGGCTTACCCCAACCAGTTCTAAAGGCTATTGTCTACACAACATTCATATAATAGGCTAAATGAGATGGTTATTTTTATGTATGACGTTTGAACAACTTTTTCTTTGCATTTTTTTTGCTTGTCAAATGTTTACTAACTGGTATTAGTCTTCTTTTCGTTTTGAGGGAGTGAGAAACTAACAATTCTGCTTTTCAGGGACGCTTCTGATTGAACCAAAACCTCAAGAGCCTACCAAACACCAGTATGTTCTATGGATTCGTTTTATGTAACTATGGGTTGTTTTTCTGCAGTTTCTTTTAGCTCAATTTTTACTGTCTTATGTCAGGTATGATTGGGATGCTGCAACAGTGGCGGGCTTTCTCCAAAAATATGGTCTTTCTGGTATCTTTCCTTCATCCATGTTTATTTAAGTTGTGCTGAAAACTCTACTTCTTATTTTGCAATGTTTAGCACTCAAGTTTATACTGTTATTGATGTGTGCTTTATATGTTCACAAAATTGCAAGTGGCTTGAACATGGGCAAAAATGTCAGTGCCAGTTCCATCTCCTCCATTCTACGTACTAGAATCTCACTGACTTAGGATATTATTTTTCTTCATTTTCTGTTTCAAATTATTCTTGGTGCTGAGTGCCAACTGCTATTGTTAATTCGGATCATAGACGTAAGAAACATAAGTAGCATCCTGACCAATATGATCTACAATTTGCGAGCTAACCTAATTGAGAGCAGTAAGGATAGATTTGAAGAAGTGCAACCTATCAGTATATGAGGATTTGGCTTAGGATAGATCGGAATGGAGAAACAAAATTCATGTAGCCGATGCCAACATGGTTGGGACACGGCTTTGATGATGATGATGATCTATAACATTCCTGCCTCCAAAATATCAAACTGATTGCAATTTGGAATGCATTTCGACAAGAATTGATCTTTAAAAGAGTGGGACGTTGTGAGGTTCTGGTGCTTGATGTGCTGCTCTTTGGATTAAGAGGAAGTGAAGAGACAATAAACTTTGATATAATATTTGGTGTTTTGATTGCAAGAAAATTGTATTTTCTTACAGAACATTAAACTGAGGTGAGTATAGATTACATATTTAATAGAAAGATCTTACCGACAAATGAATTTATAAGTTTCCAACCGAATGCTTCCCTGATCTTGAAATGGTTAGCAGCTGATGGAGTTTTGATATTAAACTGTTCATGGATAAACTATCATATCCATTTTATTTCCTAGTTATCTGCTGTTCTGAAACTGTAAGATTAACATAAAAAAAAGGCTTTACTGATAACATGCAACCCTAGAATGCCATGAAGCGATAAATGGTACTCTCTATCTAATGTTTGTAAAGCTAGCTAGGCTACCTTAACTTGTCAAATTTCTTCTCTTTCTTTTGATCATTAACCAGTCAAAATTTTCAGTAAGATGTCAACAACTTCACCATCAGTATTTCCTTTTCCTATCTATCAAAGTTTTCCTTCGTGAGTTCTAATTCGTCAGTTGGCCTTATTAGAAGCCATCCTCTCTGTGAGCCTACGTCTAACATCTTTCTTCATTTCTTCGTACAATGTGTTGGTTGCCTCCCCATTCTTCTACCTACACTCTAGAGCCTTTCAATATATTAAACAAGGGTTGTTTCTTCCCTTCTACATATGTGCCCAAACCATCTCATGTAACCTTGTTTTCTACTACTAGAGCTAGCTCTAAGTTCCTTTAATGTATGACTTCTATCATTTCTTGTAAATCCATATTACATAGCCCTATCAATTGCGATTTCTTTATTATGCAGCATTCAACTCTATATGCCAAATGGTGTTTAACTTTCTTCTCACAGAAATGATTCTTTAATCAAAGCAACACTTTGCGATAGCCTAGCACTCCACTTTGTCCATCTTCCATTGTTCCATCATCTCCAACCGAACCACTGCCACCATCACCCCTAACCTCATTTCCACCCCGACCCCCACCTACTCAAAACAATTCCAGTGAACTTGTTCTCCATATAGTATTCTTGCTCTATCCATTGTCTTTATCGGCTTTCTCTATAGTTCCAACTTATTATTAACTTGCATCTAAACTGATTGATGAGGACCACATCATCTACTAACAACATACACCACGATATCTTCATCTGGAATATGTGTTAAGTTGTCCATAACTAGGAAACACAAATATTGACTCCACGCAGACACTTGGTCCAATCCAACATTAATTTGGATCTCCCTTGTTACCCCACACATAGTTCTTACTTCTTACGCAACTTCCCATCACCGTGCCTTAATATTTGGATATGCAAAGGACAAGCAAACGCCGTTCAGCTAGAACTTGAAGCTAGAATCTGGATTTACTTAGGTTTTTAACTTCTAATATGCTTCTTTCCAGAATTTTGTGTAAATAATTCCAATTGGGTTCCAATCCCTAGGTTGCAAATATAATTGGGCTTATACTTGCAACTTGATTATATACTCTTTTAAATTGTACCAGTTCTATCTGTACCTGACTACCTGTATCCAAGAGAACTGGTATTTAGAGGATCCACCGCACCCTATCTTTGCAGTAATTGATACCTGTACCCGTACTCAGTTAACATATAAGTAGACCCCTCAACCTTGATTGCAACTGTCTTGCAAGCAAGCTCACTGTATATTCACATGTGACCATTCTTCAATTCCTTATATGTAATGTGCATATTTATTAATTTAGAATGTGAATTTGTGTATTATGGTAATCTATCTCCTGCACACACCATCATTGCAAACAGTAGCATAAAAAACTAAGTATCCATTATTTCTATGCAGGGGAATTCAAACTCAACATTGAATGTAATCATGCAACTCTCTCTGGTCATAGGTATACCTCTCAATTGTCAAATGCATAAAAGGATGTTATAATATTAAACTGCTCTCTCAGGGGTAACGTGAGTAACACCACCCACTCCAAAATCTTTTCTTTCAAATTGTTGCAGCTGTCACCATGAACTCGAAACTGCAAGAATAAATGGATTGCTGGGAAACATTGATGCTAACACCGGCGATCCTCAGATTGGTATGTGCAGTTTTGTTTTTGTTAGAATGCCCACAGCAATATAGTCCTTCTGTTTATATGTATAGGTTAAGTACCCACAATGGGCTGTACACTTGAGCTTTAATGCACCCCACCATGAGCTGGATTGGATCCTACTTCTGAGCCTTGGAAAACTAGTGGTCTTACTTTTAGGCCTCTAAATAAATACGGAAGGAGCAGACCTGGGCTTGACAAATTTACTATTGAGGCTTGGGCCGAGTGCCAGGCTGGGCTTAATCTAATTCAGAGTTTTTTTATTTATTTATTTTTTGAAAATGATAATCCAGAGTTGGACTGAACCTGAAACCAGGACTTTCTTCATTATTACAGGTTGGGACACGGACCAGTTTCTGACTGACATAGGAGAGGCAACTTTGATAATGCTGAGCGTTGTCAGAAATGTATGCAGAACCAACCATGCTAACTCATGTGAAATTTATGGTTACACTTTGTGTTGCTCAGAACTTAACAAACTTGGTTCCTTTTGCTTTAAACCCTGCAGGGAGGGCTTGCACCTGGAGGATTCAACTTCGATGCTAAATTGTCAGTGCCTTCTGAACTCAATTTTATCGCCTCCTGCTTCCCAATCATATATCAACATCTTCATGTTAATTTTACAGTTTGTATTATGGTGTGTGCGGATGTGCCCTAAACCAATATTGGTTTGATCAAGTTATTCAGAATGGTTATATGATTTGGGGTACATCTATAGGCGCACCCTGAATATAAAGCGATGTCAGGCTATGGAATGACTTCATACTGATTCCATTCTTTATGGCAGTACTTCAAATCTAATTGTTGTTTTTCTTGTTTTGATTATTGGGTCTTTAGACGGAGGGAGAGTACAGATGTTGAGGATATATTCATTGCTCATATCTCTGGAATGGATACTCTGGCTCGTGGGCTTCGCAATGTTGCCAAGCTAATAGAGGTGAGCACAATAGCACATTACTGTATAATCCTTATCCCTGTTGAATCCTGTCAGATTCCTGACAAGATTTTTTTTGAATTTTAAGGATGGTTCTTTGGCTGAGCTTGTTCGAAAGCGGTACCAAAGTTTTGACACAGAAATTGGCGCTCTGATCGAGGTTTGTGCTTCTTAATGGGTCATTTTTATTTTATTATTCTTGTTTCATTTTACAATTTCCAATGGTTATATTTCAACAGGCTGGAAAGGCTGATTTTGAGCTGCTTGAGAAGAAGGCCATGGAATGGGGCGAGCCAACTGTTGCTTCTGCAAAGCAGGTAAAACTTATAAACTGAGCTAGTATTCTTTATATCAGCTAATCTGCATCATCATCGACATCTTAGCCTCATCCTATCAATCTGGGAACATATTAAAGAGTTCTACTAATTTACTTATAAATTAATTTGTGTATTTCTAATAAATCTGAACAATGAAAACTTGTTGAATTCCATTGTCACAGGAACTTGCTGAGATGATATTCCAATCGGCTTTATAAGAAGTCATAGGAGACCAGAGATCACCATCATCAAGCGCTAATAAAAGCGTCATATGTGGATCTTTTTTTTTTTTCCAGGCCACTGAAGATCTTTCAATTTTAGTTTTCTAGTGTCAATTGTTATAGCAATTGAAAACAACAGTAATAACAATAGAAAAAGGCTTATCATCCTAGCACACTGTTATATAACTAAATGGGTTCTTTTTTTTTTAAATTATTATCAATGAATATGAAGCATTAGTAAATATCTTGGATGACTTGTGACCAATCCATGATACCTAAGTTGGCCAAGTGCCAGTCTCAGTCCTTCATCAAATAGGGGCATGTTTACTAAGTGCCAATATTCCTTAATTGCAGGGGGTTCATTTTAGCAATATACCAAGTGCCCCATATATGCTTCCCATAGGTATGATAAATTGGGGTTACTGTATCAATGGAGGTTGATAATGGGATAAGTGCATCTCAATGTGGGGGCTCACCCATCCAGCTTAAATACTATACAGTTATATGATACAAATAATTCTAAACATGATGCAATTAGTGTATCTCTCTATGGCCCCGTCCATGCTTCCAGTAGGTATGATACAATGGGATTATTGTACAATTAGATGTTAATGGGATTAGTTTTATTTTGTGGGTAGTCTGCGCGTAATTTAACCCTCTCATCTTAAATGGAACACTTTACGCTGTTGATTACATGTAGAAAACATTGTACTATTTACATATATGATCAATCAAATGGTTGATATCATTCTAATTGAAGTAAAATTTTTTGACGGATGGTATGTCCAGCCATATAATGAAAGTGGATTTGATATAAAAACACCATTCGAGTAGAAATTGTTGACCAGCCCAATTTGGAAATATTAACTATTGATTTAAAGATGTAGAAATTGTTGACCAGCACAACTGGTTGGGACATAGATGGTAGGGTCCATCTATAAAGACTTGTTCCTTGGTGACCCAACGTTTGCACAGGGAACAGTGATAGAAACATGTGCATTTGTGGTCCACCATGGAGAAGTGTGTGCTGGGGCCAATATTGATTTTAATAGCTATGAAAATAAATGTGTGAAGCAATGATTAATAGGAAATTAAAATCATTATTTATATTTTGAGCTAAATGGAAATATTATGTAGCTGGGCCTGGGCTTGTAATAGATTCTTGTGTTGCCAAGTATAACTATAAATATTTTCAATATTCTCCTATGGTGGAGCTAGCTCACTCCTCAACACACTAAAAGTCCAACTTAAAGGCGTGGCTGTAGTTCTCACTTGCCTACACAGGGTTCGAACTTTGGATACGCTAGCTGTTTCTTATGCGGGCTGTCGTCCTGTCTGTGCAGGCTCTCTTTTGGGTCCCAACTACATTGGCAGGGTTAAAAAAAAAAGAAGAGGCCCTTGCATGTCTTTTTCTTAATGTGGTTTGTCCCGGTTCAATGGATCCATTTCCTCTGTTAAACCCAAAGCTTGAAATAAAAAATGAAAAAAAAAAAAAACCACTCTCTTTAGGACCTTACGAAATCTTCCTTAACAGCCAAAACTAAAGAAAAAGACTCCAGATTATTCAGAGGAAAACTACGCAGTACCACACTGTAGATCTAAACCTCTCAATCTCACTACCAACCAGGGGACTTTGAGACACTTGTAAGCTATGAAGACCATTCCATTATTCATTTTAATTTGGCGCTCATCTAACTTTATTTTTAATACATATAAGTTTTGAATAATTTTGAGTATCTCAAAATTGTACTTTCTATTATGAGATAATTAATAAATTTTTTCAAAAAAAATAAATAAAAGAAAAGAAGTAGATCATGAGGCAATTTATATATGCCCTCGGGTTGTGTTGTGGGCCAATCCGGATCCTCTCGTGCAACACCTCTCACTATGATCAATGGGGAGTTTATTTCGGTCCATGATGTCTTTAAAATAGGCTTAGGGATGTGCTAATAGTTGCCTAACTTGAATATGACTAAAACAAGCCGTTTAAGTATAATTAGAAATAGAAAATCTAATTTTTGCAGGACACTATCGCTACATCCGCTCGATCGGGCATCATTTTGTTTGGCGTTTGGGGCTGTCTTCTGATAGAGTTCACACATATGCTCGAGCGGGCCCTATATTTGAATCCAGAAATTCAGTATACTTTTAATTTTGTCTGATTTCTTTTTCTTCCATTAGCATACTTCTATCTCTTAATCCTTCCGGTCTTCTTACTTCTAATTATGCCAGGCTTTTCAAGTCCTTCATCTTCCTAGGCAGACTTACAATATTTTTTAATAGGTTGACCCAAAATTTTATTCAACCAATTGAAGTAGCCAACACTAAGGGGAGTAGCCAACACTAAGGGGATTGATATTGGCAAAAAAAAAAAAAAACCCCCCCCCCCCCCCTAAAGGGGATTGCCAATATCAATGACCTTTATATATTATTATTAATAGGTGGGCGTCACCTAGAGTTCCACTCACATCCTACTCAAGGGAAGCGTGACCTTTCATCATAAACGATACAACTTTAACTCTACATTTATGTGTGTGTGAGAGACAGAAAGAGAGAGAGAGAGAGGTTCTTCCTTCTTCATCAGAGGTATTTTTTTTTTCTTTAAAAGTTATGTTGTGTTTTTCTTGTTCCATTTAAGAAGATGAGGGCGTTGAGTTTCAAGGAATTGATGATGGTATGGTTTCCCTCCCGGTCGTCAATCCCAATTTGGTGGGGCCCACCTGATCATGTTTCTTTGATGCCAATGCTATAAATTTTGGGCCAACAACAGATTACGGAGATTGAAGCCATTTATTTGCTTCCTTTTGTTTTGTACTGTTGTTGGTTGCTCCTTTCCCAAACCATTGATCTTGTTGAAATGATCCCAATCTTAACATACCTAGTGGGCCCCATCCACTGAAACTACTGTATGGAGTACGCACAGTGATGAATGATTAAAATGGACAAGTATGTATGATACCAGTGGCATGGCAATTTCTGAACCGACCTGCCAACCTAACCCATCCCGAACCGGGCACTTCGGTTTTTGGCTTGACCTTTGTGTTATTTTTTTTTAATCTAGTTTTGGGTTTCAGTTATTATTCGATTATTGGTTCAGGTCGAGTCCATTCTTGCTAACCAACATGCCAATCTGACCCAACCTCCCCACAAGACTATTTGGATTATGACCCTTCACCCCAAGCTGTGCCCAACTTGAATAACAACTCCTTAATTGGGTTAAACCTTTTGAAACCAATCAATACTGTTTCATGTAGACAACCATACATCTTTCTATATTAGGACATCCCATTTGGTTTCTAAGATTGAATAAAAAACTAGCAAGAATTTGAGTCTAGTTTTTTTTTTTTCTATTGGATTGGCATTGGGCAAACTTTTGATTTAGTGTCTCCTTGGTCTGTGGACATGTGGAGATATTTTAAAGAGGCAATGTATCTAGAGGACAGACTTTCCATAAAATCCACCTACACGTGGGGGAATTTGCTGTCTTTAAAAAAACATCTTAAGTAGTGCGCGTTTGCCTCACTCTTATTTTTTAATCATTTATTTTTAATTAAATATTTGTTTTTTCAACTAGAACATTTTTTTTTTGTAAAATTTTCCTTAATAACAGTAGTTACAAAAACAGGCAAGCTTTTAACAAAACCAGTGTCTTGTTCAGGTATGAGGTAATCCCATTTTGTTTTCACCTTCAATTCCTTGCATATTATATCTTTGACTCTGTTATTAATAAACCATGTTTTTTTTTTTTTTTTCTTCTTGTAGGCATCAGTCACAGACTCACAGCTCCTGTTGATCTAGAAACACAATGGTGCCTTTTCAAGTCTTGGGAATCCTGAGTAAACCAGTTACTGAAGCTGGTAAAGAGTTACTCATTACTCTGAAACGCCAAGCAGGTTATCTTTTTCACTACAAAAGAAATATAAAAAATCTTAAGAGGGAAGTGGAGAAGTTGAAGAGGATAAGAAATGATGTACAACAGTTGGTTGAAGTCGCTCAAAGAAACAATGAAGTAATCCTTCATGTAGTACGAAGGTGGTTAGAAAGCGTACAATGCATTATAGGAGATGTGCAAGTACTGGACGATCAAGTTGAAGGGAATATGAGATGTTTTGATTTGAACATACGCTACAAACTGGGTAAAGAAGCAAAAATCAAGATTGCCGAAGTTAATGATCTCCAAAGAGAAGGGAATTTTCGTAGTGTATCATCCTGCAAGCGAAATCCAGATGTTGGATTTTCGCCTGATGGAGATTTTTCCACATTTGAATAGACAGAATCTGCTATGAAACAGGTCATTGTTGCATTGGAGGATGAGAACGTCAACATCATTGGGGTATATGGGATGGAAGGAGTAGGTAAGACAACCTTGGTAAACCAAGTAGCCAAATGGGTGAAAAAAACCGAACTCTTTGAAGAAATTGTCGTCGTACCTCTCTCTCAAAATCTGGACTTGAAAAGTATCCAAAGTGACATTGCAGAGCAGTTAGACATGCGTCTAGAAAATGGAAGTGAACCCATGAGAGCAAGGAAGCTGACACAGAGATTGAATCAGGCTAAAAACGTCCTAGTAATCTTGGATAATCTGTGGGGAAGATTGGAGTTGGCCGATGTAGGAGTTCCTCATGGAGAAGAACACAAGGGTTCCAGCATAATCTTCACCACACCAAGCATAGAAATCTGTAATGTAATGGAGTGCCAAGCTAAGATTGCGGTAAACATTTTATCGGAACAAGATTCGTGGAGTTTGTTTAGAGAAAAGGCAGGTGATATTATTGACACTCTTGCTTTACCTGATTTAGCAATGGATGTTGCAAAAGAATGTGGAGGTCTGCCTCTTGCGATTGTCACACTCGGTTAGGGCATTAAGAGATAAGAACAAAGTTGTTTGGAAACGAGTGTTGCAGGAATTACAAAGGTCTAATCCCACAAACATCAAGGATATGAATGCGAAGGTGTTCGCTCCTATGGAGATGAGCTACAATTACTTAGAAAGCAAGGAGGCCAAATCATGCTTCCTGTTTTGTTGTCTGGTTCCAGAAGGCGGTTCTATTCATATACATGACCTGATAAGGTATGGAACGGGGGAGGGACTCTTTCATGATGTCAATACATTAGAGGAAGCTTCAGGTAGAGTTCATACCTTGATCGACAAACTTAAGGCTTCTTGTTTGTTATTAGAGGGAAAGAGTGATGGTTGGGTAAAAATGCATGATGTTGTTCGCGATGTTGCCATTTCAATAGCTTCAAGACATGAGCACGCATTCCTTGTAAAAGCTGGTGTGGGATTGAAAGAGTGGCCTGAGATTGAAAACCCTGAAAAGTGTAAGAGAGTTTCATTGGCTAACAACAAATTCAAAGCGCTCCCTGACTCCATATCTTGCCCCCAACTTTTAACCTTATTACTAGATGTTAATTATTCTTTGAGAGAAATTCCTGAAAGTTTCTTTATGAGGATGGAGGCCCTCAGAGTTCTAGATCTATGTGACACCAACATCTCATCGTTGCCGTTGTCGATGGAATGCCTGGCAAATCTCCGAACACTGTGGCTAGACAGATGCCGTGAGTTAAGAGATGTAGCTTTGATTGGCAGGTTGAAGAAACTAGAAATACTTTGCCTAAGAAAGTCCGGAGTCGACAAATTGCCAAAAGAGATTGGTGAATTGACCAATCTTAAACTCTTGGATTTGAGTAGTACAAAGCTTGAAATCATTCCTCCAAATGTGATATCAAGGTTGATTCGCTTGGAAGAACTATACATGGGGGACACCTTCAGCCAGTGGGAGCCAAAGGGAGCAAAAGATGCAAGAAAAGCTAGCATTGCTGAGATCGAATTCCTTACTCGTTTGAATGCCCTAGATGTTCATGTAGAAAACATCAACTGTATGTCTCAAGGCGGCATTAGTAATCCATGGAAGAATCTCATGAAGTTTCATATATGTATAGGAGGTCATTACAAGTATGGCAAGGCACAAAAATTCATAAAACTTGAAAACATATCAATCCCAATTCCATATTTGGTTAAATCGCTATTTGATATAACCATTGTACTGCACTTGGTACGTTGCAGAGGCCTCACGAATTTTGCAAATACACATGAAATGAGAGGTGAAAACTTAGAGTCACTTACAATCAACGAATGTGGCGTAATGGAACATGTTATTAGTGTGGAAGAAGAGGCACCTCCACTGGAATTCAGAAGTTTGGAGAAGTTATTTCTTGTCCGCTTGGAGAACTTGAAGAAAATCTGCATTGGGCCACTTGCAGCTAGATGCCTCATAAACTTGAGAGTCCTTGAGGTGTCCATCTGTAAGAACTTGATTAATATCTTGCCGTCTTATCTTGTGAAAGTACTGTGCAATTTAGAGAAACTTGTAGTTGATGACTGTCAGGAGTCGCTGGAAGTGTTCAACTCAGAGGATCTTGTAAAAGAGCATGATCTGGTCACTAGCCTCAAAAAACTAAAGCTGGAAAATCTGCCAAAACTTTCTAGTGTTTGGAATGGAGCCATAACCATGGGCAGCCTTCATAATTTAGAGGAGTTAAAATGTAGAGGGTTGCGGGAGCTTGATATCTTTCTTTAGCAATGGTGACCCACCAACAGGATTCCTTGGAAAACTAAGAATCTTTAGTGTGATTGAATGCATGAAACTAACAAGGGTCTTGCCTTCTGATTTGATTCAAGGTCTTGGAGCGCTTGAGGAGGTTGAGATTCATCATTGTGTTGATTAGCAGGAGTTGTTCAACAGTAGGTGTCTCAAGGGAGTGTCTGTTTTTCTCCCTCAATTAAGAAAACTGGATTTGTGTACCTGCCCATGTTGACTAGCATTTGGGAGGGGGACATACCAGGTGATAGCATACCCAATCTAGAGGCTGTATATGTAACAAAATGCCACAGTTTACGATATCTTTCTCACCTGCTCTTGCACAATGTGCTGCACAGCTAAAGCTTCTCATCATTTTAAGTTGTGAGAAAATGGAGAAGTTGATAATGGGAGAGATTTGCCAATCTCAATTGCCACCAGCTGGGTGTTTCAAAAACCTGCAGAAATTGAGTATTCATGAATGTCATGGTTTTAAGAGCCTCTTCTTATCCAGTTTAGCTCGAGACCTCGCATGTCTTAATGATCTCATTGTTCAAAGTTGTCATGGAATGTAGGTGATAATCACAAAGGAGGAAGGAGTGGCTGATATGGGTGTGCTTCGTCAATTGAAGAGTCTAAGACTAGTTGATTTGCCCAAGCTTACAAGTTTCTATGAAGAAGTATCCATTCTCGATTTCCATTCTTTGGAATTCATCTCCTTGTGGAGTTGTCCAGATTTGAAATGGGTCCCATTCGGACCACAGAGCGCGCCAAATCTTAAAGAAGTGATTTCAGAGAAGTGGACAGAGCTAGAAGAGTTAGAGTGGAGCGATGAGAGTGTCAAATCACACTTTCGAAGCTTGTTCAAGGAGTGGTAAAGAGAATATGATTTTTTTTTCTTTGTTCTTTTTTGTTGTTTTTATTGTTGGTTTTTCATTGTCTATTTATTTCTTTTCTTTTGCTTGTTTGCTCTGTTGTAGGATTCTTAAGCAATGCCTTTATATTATCTCTCCTAGGATACTAATTGATTACCCAACCGTTGCCTTATAATTAAATTCTAGGAATGTGATTGTTTCACTCTCATCTATTTCTCAAACTTGGACCCTTCATTCTTCATTACTAAATCAAGAATTTTCATCTCTTGTTGCTTTCTCATATTTTTGTTCTAACACATGTCCTCAGTTTAGTAAATTGTGTAACCAATTTTGAATAGTAGAAGTTATTTGTGTTGTTTCCATGTCTATTATTGCCTATCTAATTTTTAAGCTTCATATATAGGTATTATCCTTGTTGTGCAAAAAATTGTGAGTTTCTAGATTTCAACAACATTATGGTTGTACCTTTTAACCTCGTATAGACCATAGGGAGTTTCTACTTCTGTACCCATAATTTAACATCTAGTGTTTATTTCACAAATTCCTTATAGATTCCAAGGAATTCCCATGGAGGGCTTTTCTTGTTGAAGGGTGGAGATGTACAATGGGCAATCAAGGTCTTATAATCTGTTTTCATAAAATGAAGAGCAGGTGATTATTTCACATCAAAGAGAAAAACTTAGATGGTCCTTTGTAGATCTACTATGTTAAAATCAAGCATGGCTCTCCTACTAGTTTCCTAGGAAAGGGGCTTTTATCAAAAGGGTTAAGAATGATCAAAGGTGGAGATCTAAAAGGTCTATTGCAATTTCTTCCTTCAATCTTTAACCTACACTAAAATGAGTCCTAAGAATTTAATGGTCTATTGAAAATCTTCACTCTTGTTGACCCCTTACATTTGACCCCTTTGATAAAAACCTAGTTGCTGTGAAGTCAGAGTCAAGATTTAGAGGATGGCTATGTTCAATGTTACTCCAGTGGGGCTTAGCGAGACGCTCAAGTTCGAGATCACAATGCCACAAATTTGTATTACATAGGAGTTTAGAAGACTCAAAAAGAAATATTAAGTGAAGAGAGGAAGAAGGCAAAAAAAATTTGCTTTTTCGTTTTTGATAGATTTTTTTTTCTTGTATGGGGTAAAAGAGAAGAAAACTTCTAAAACTCTTGCAAAAGAGGGACGGTGGAAAACCCACTCTTGCAATTTACCACATTCTACTTGGAAATAAGACAGAAATCTACAAGCAAAAACTGAAATTTTATGATAACATCATGATATTCTTTTTTTTTAATTGCATATACTTTGACAATGCTCGTGTGCTATATACTTTCAATGTTGATAAGTGACTTGTTTATCCATGTAAAGGGCTAATGGGGCATTAGACACTACTGATGGTTGATTTTGCTATCAAATGATGGCCCACAGTGGCACGCTATGAGGATGTCATGAGGTGAGTTGGGGCAGCTGGAGTTTGTCCATGACTCAGCCAGTTTGGTCATCGTGCTAGTATTCATGTGTAGATCCATGCTATGGGCCTGAAATCTTGACCCTGGGCGCGGCCAATTTGCAAATATATGTTGAAGGTTTTAGAAAATGAAAATGTGGAGAAAGATGAAGTTTAAATATCCGGAATTTCGCTTCTCAATCAGTGTGAAAAACCACACTAGCCCAAGACTCAGCACCAATACGAAAGAAGAAGAACAATCAAAAGATAAAAGGGAGAAGAGAACAACTTCATTAAAAGATGGACACTGCAAGTTTAGCTTGAGGCTACCACTTGCACAAGATATGGACTTCTTGTTGTTGTGACTTCACTTCTCTATACTTGCTCTAACAGTTTCATGGCCTTGATTGTGAAGAGAACACAACATTCATATATATAGGTTTTGACAAAAAAAATGCTAGCATAATAAGGTAGTTGTATGGGAAAAGAAAACAATTATGGAGGACCATGGGAAAGAGGAGAAATGGTTGAATGTAAGTAATGAGATGTATGGAAAGTCTAAGATTGGTATATGGAGAAGTGAAAGGAGCAATGAGGTACATGGGAAAAGTGTTTGGTGTATGGAGAAGTGGATGGGAGTAATGAAGCATATGAAAATGTGGCTTGGTGTATGAAGAAGTGGATGTGAGTAATGAGGTGTGTGAGAAAATGCATGATGGTAATGGCTTGGTGAGGATAATGATGTGGCAACATAGTAAGATGGAAAAAGTAGTTGGGTGGAGAGAAGTTTAGAGAGAGAGGGAGTGACTGTGTCATCTACACGTGCAAGTGGGAACCATTTACGAAAGAAGGAAATTCCATAAAAATCACATAATAGCCCCACTACAACACTCAAAATAAAAAGAAGGAAAGCAAGAAATCAAATTAAGGAAATTCTAGAAAATGCACTTTAAGAATTTAACAAAATACTAGATTGATGGCGATTGGATTCTCTTTTTATGAGAGATGTAAGTGTGATGCTTGTTTTTGGAATCTCTAATTGAAGTTGCCCTTTTCTTCTCACTTATTTTAAAAAATGTCCATTCCTTTTCTCATATACACATGCTGAACTCAATACATATGTATTAATGAGATACATGTGTTTGCTATGAGGAGCATTGTGGCTAGGATATGGAAATTAAAATTCCCAACTAGAGTAATGGTGTTTGGGTGGCTCGCCCTCCGGAATAGAATTCTTACTATGGATAACTTAAGGCAAAGAGGTATGATTGTGGTGAATGCTTGCCCCATGTGCTTAAGTGAGGAGGAGTCAATTGACCCATCTTTTCCGCAAATGCACTTTTGCTCAGGCGATGTCAGTGCGGTGATTGATTGGTTTGGATGTAGTTGGGTCTTTTCGGGATCCATTTTGGATCCTTTTCAAGCCTGGATTTCTCCCCTTCTTTCTCCTCGAGGCAAAGAAATGTGGGAAGCTGTCGTTTC
Organism: Litsea cubeba; assembly: GCA_012931725.1. Lineage (NCBI taxonomy): Eukaryota > Viridiplantae > Streptophyta > Magnoliopsida > Laurales > Lauraceae > Litsea > Litsea cubeba. The sequence continues at coordinate 88,371,769 of CM022948.1, read as the reverse complement.
CGGCTATCATTTGGCTACTATGGAAAGAGAGGAATGCTAGGTGTTTTGAAGGGGCGAGTCATCACACGAGTCTTTGATAATTTAAGATAAAGTTGTTAGTAAGCTAATTGGACTTGGGTCAACACTCTCTTCCTGGGCTTACAGTGGACCAAAAAGTATGTTCAAACTGGAAGGATGTTGCCTCTTTTTAATTGGTTTTTTGGATTGTTGTTGTTCTGGGTTGCTGGTGATGGTCACCTTCATATGGTGTTTGTTTTGTGTTGGTTTTTACTCCCTTTGCTTCTGGTTAAGCATGTCAGTATAGCTCTCATGTACTGCCAGAGTGCCAGTTCCTTTAATGACTTTTTTTTTTTTTGAAAAAAGAGATACACTTGTTTGCTTCAAATTTAATACACTCTATGGCGATTTAGGTAATAATTTGGCCATCCATGATGTGTGAGTGGAGTGCATTTAGAAATGTGTTCTTTGCTTACACTTTTCAACCTTAGACCCTTCATTCTTTAGCTCTTTAATGCTCAATAACACCAGCCACCCCAACATTACAATGAAGTTTTAGGATTTCAATTACAGCCTAGGGAAAGAGGCCCTGAAACAATTTTTTTTTATTTTACTGTTTTCTCTTTTGCATTTTTCTCAATGAAAAATAAAAATAAATTCAGCCCTTGTTGATTTCTTAGTATTTTTATTCTCATATACATATCCTTGCATTTGGGAGTTGTTTGCACATTTTTATTAGTTGATTTTGTAAATTAGTAGAAATTTGTGTAACCATTTTAAATATTAGTAGTAGCTTGTGTTATTTGCTCCTTTGATTAGCCTATCTAATTTTGGAGCTCCTTATATTGGTGCTATCTTCACCTTCAAAAGATTATGATTTTCTGGATTTCAATAACATTATGGTTGTGACACTTTAACCTAGTAAACATTATAGAGTTGTTCTACTTTTGTACTCATGACTGTGGCATCTATATAGCTTATTTGGTAAATTCCAAGTATTTCCTTGGGGAGGGCTTATTTGCTTGAAGGAGTGGAGATGTAAAATGGACAATCGGTTTCATAGGATGAAAAGCGGGTAGTAATCTCACGTCAAAAGGGAGAAATTCTTATGGTCCTTCGTATCTTCTTTGTTGACCCTTCAGTATAGGTTCAAGACTGCAACTTTCTATTAAATTTTTAGGTAGGGGACTTTATCCATAAGGTTTAGAGTGAAACATTAAAAGTGGAGATACAAAAGAGTCAATCAGAATTTCCTGCTTCTTATAAGAAATGACATACAATCTTCACCTTATAAAACTGAATCATGAGAATTTAGAGGTCTACTGCAAATTTCACCCCTTTGATAAAAGTTTATGAGTGAACCAAAATATAGAGATCAAAAGATTACAGATGATTCAATTAAGTTTCTATTGGTGTATGGATTCTGAATGAATCTGTTAGTCCTGCTGCCTCACCCTGTCCTTTTTCTATAGCTGCTCGGATTTAATTCCTACAGCTGTTTCGGGAAGGGCTTCTTGCAGATTTGTCATTGTGGTGTTCCAAAAGGGAGGCACCCTATGTCATAATATGTTGTTTACATAAGCTAAAGCCATGAATGCAGTGGCTCGTTGTGGATGACAGGATGATCCCAGCCATTGATTGTCTATCAGCCTTGGACCATGAGTTATTCCAATTTCATCCATCCAACTTTAGCTGCTCATCAAATGTGTAGATTGCCTTATCATTGTGAACTTTTGGCCCGGCGCTGCACAATGAGAAGGCTGAATCCTTTACAGGCACTGCACAATGAGAAGTCTGAATCCTTTCCAGCTTAGCAGTAGTAGAGTTTGACAATGGTTGTTTTCCATTTACAATTCCAGACATAATGGGCAATGACTGTCCCACAGCTGTAGCTCGGTTAGGGACTGTCCCAGCTGTAGCTCGGTTAGGGACATGGGTGTGTGATTAGTGTGCATGAGTTCGAATCCCTGATGTAGAAGGAAAAAAAAAGGGCAATGCCAGGCCAACTAAACAAGCTGGCACCATACCCTCTACATTTACCATTCCTCAAAGCTCTCATGAGACAGATGGGCACTTTAACCAAACATCCTCCTTAATATCCTCCTTAATATAGCCCATTTATGGAAAAATTAAACTGCTTATTCCATTTCTTATATGGATACTCGTATAAAATTCATTCCAATCAGAGTACACCTCACAGTAGGATTGATCTGTTGCAAAACATTATTCATCCTATTAAAATTAATCAAGTATTTTAGATGTTATCATCCCAGCTGTGGTTCTCAATCAGATTCAAGTGAGTGCCATTTCTTTTATGGTGCACATATCTATTGATAGTTGTGTGATTGAGCAACTTATGTTCATGAATGGTAGGTATACATTCTAAGAAGTAGGTGTATGTTATATGTACTGTTCTTTTAAATGACTCAAGATCAGAACATTTAGAAGTTTCAATTTTTGAGGTCTGCTAAGTTGTTTTAAACTTAATTGCAGGAGTTTATGCTTGTGACTAATCTACATATGTGTATGTATCTCATTCTATTTTCCATGGGTTTGTTAGTTCTAATGAAATTTCCATTTTATTGCTTGATTTCACATGAAGGTGTGGTCCTCCCAAGTAATGTGTGAAGCGCAGGGAGGCAACGATCGCCGAGAAATGGCAGGGGCAGAAGCTCTGGCATTCTAGCAACCGCTCCTTACTCTGCCTCTTCTCTCAAGCACCCTCCTCCTGCAATGGCTCTGCTCTGATTCATCTTTTCTTAGCACAGGACATTCATTGACTCATCGTCTTTATGAATACGTGGAGCTATCTATTACCTTGTTTTAACACCTGCATTTTCCTCCATTCTACGATAGTATCTTCTTGTATGAAGGGGTGAGTAACATAGGAGATATGAACCTGAACCTTACCAAAATGATTGGTGATGTTGATTCATGAAAAAATTTGAATTGGTTGAATGCTACGTTGACTATTTTTCAAGGTGGATTTGACTGGGATTTGTTATTTTCTCATAGAACATTGGGATCAAAGAACCTATTTGGTGGAATGGTTAAGAATGAGATATGGCGCCCACTCATCATCACTTTTGTTAGGTGGGGCCCGGCCCATGCCTTTAATTTTCA